>VYYJ01000502.1:0-56284 GCA_021029165.1 Cyphoderus albinus
GTAAAAACCCACAAGATTTACAAAAGGATGTCATACAGAAAACGAGAAATAATAAAAATCAAAATAATAATCATAATGTGATTAAAAGTGCATGCAAATTTGCTGCTTAAATTTATGGGTTAAAATGAAAAATGCATTTGCCGGCGAAGAAGAAAAAAAATTACAAGTGGTGCTTCGCAGTGCCATTTCATTTGTCAGACATACCACTAGGCTAACAACTTTGCGCCACTTTGAAATCCCACTGCGTCTCTATTCTACTGGGCATGCGGAACAACTGAAAAAAGAGCCAAGAGAGACGAAACCAGAGAGAAGAGTGAAATAAATTAAAAGAATGAAATAAAAATAAATGATCCACACATCAGAGTTTTCGTGTCTCGCTTCATTGCATACATATTACACTACTGCACGATACTTCATATCAATTCAATTGTTCCACCACCACTGCTGCCACTATAACAATTTGTAAATTTGAAGAAATGGCCAGAAAAAGTGATGATCATGTTTCTTCATTCACCTGTTCATTCATTAAATGACTCTCCAAACTGCACTTTACTTCAGTCGGGTTTATTGAGTTGAATTTACGAAGACAATCCACTTGGCAATTTGCATAATCTCATAACATGCAAATTCATATGGCTCTGCCAAAATGCCTTCTTTGCTGTACGTTGACTAGTGACGACGTTGATCGTCTTTCTTGTTGTAATGAAAATTGTTATCACTTTTTTGGAAATGTTTTGAGACAGAGGAACGAGTGGGGTAGGACTGTCTTACAGAATGAAAAGAAATCAGCACCAGGTGTCTATTGTATAAGTACGGCGTATCTTTAAAAATATCTTGAATAATTAATTGTTTTGATTGGCAAGCTCACTAAATTATCAGGTTACGTATGACGCACTCGCTAAATTGAAATTCGGTGCCACTCGAATAAGACCTTTCAAACCTGTCGTGGGTAGCTTCTTGGAACATTGAATGACAGGAGAGGACAATCATATTAAATACGCATTTATTAAATGTGACGACGACAAAATGCGTTCGCGATCCTCAACTCTCTGTACATACAAGAATCGATTTGTTATCATCATGAATTTTTACCACAGGTCATCTGATTTAAATTCGTTTAATTATGAACATGTCAGACCAATGTTCATTCAGAGTTTATTGTTGGTTATAACAACTGTGCAAACTGACATGTACCAGTTCTGTAATATTTATACTAGCTACTCAGTCTCAAGTGAGTAAGTGGAAAGCCAAGCAAAAAAGTTACAATTCACCAGAAATACCACTTTACCAGTTTGCAAGTGCAAAAATCACTTGTCATTGGGTTAGCATGATTTTATGATGATATAATGTTAACTGACAAGACAAGTCACACTACCCGACAAGTTCAAGACAAATCTGCTTGACGAAAATAAAATAATCGTCGTTCGATGGACTTTCAGGGTTTTGGATGATGCTGGCAAAAAGAGCCATACAGTGCGCGGTCATTTTTATATAGATTCTTCAAGAACACCTGTAGAAGTCTACGTCATACATAAAACACAATGCAAATATTTGCTAAACAATTATCAGCAGAATCATCGCCAACTTTAATCTTACTATTCTCCTTTCTTGCGCACTGCTACTTCATTGACTCATTTCCATAAAACATCTGTACCATAATTCATCAATAATATTTTTCTACCTATTATTAACGCAAGCAAGGAAAGTTTCTCCGAAAATACTCTGTACGCACGTCCCAAGTTGTCAGCATCGCTTTCAAGTTTCTAAATCTTTTTTATCAATTGAATAGTCTGACCTTGGCAGACTGAAATCAAAATAACTAACCCGTTCCCGAGAAAATAGAAGATCAATATTTTTACTCTGTTACCCATATAAATTGAAGAACTCACTTACTTTTGGTACATTGTAGTAAACATTTGGACAAGTCATGATTTATGTAATATTTTTACAAGAAGCTTTGCTTCTCCACACCATTTTGCAGTTATTATTGTTTATCCACTCTTTCATCAGTACATTCTAAAATTTGACCTTTGGACCAAGCTATTCAAGAATTCACTGCTAACTATGATATAATTAATGCAATTTACGCCATGTATTTTTCAATTGTGCTGGAATTTCCAACCACACGCCAAATTAGCAAAAACAAAATTCTTTTGTAACTATATGCATTTAAATGACGTCTTTGTCTCATGAAATTTGTGCATACAATGTTACTGTATTCAGAATTTCGAATAAAACAATTACAGTGCAATATTTAAGCAGCAAAGGTTATACAAATCTGTTTATTGTATTTTTATAGCCATTGAAACCCCACGAAACAAAACAAAGGTCTTATTAATAATCAAAGAATCTCCCTATTTCAATTGTTTGTTGTTCTTCGTGCAATGGTAATCCGAACGTGCTAGTCAAATAAAAAATATGCTAGAAAATATATATAAAGAAAGAACTGTGCTTGCTCAAAAACAAATCAATAACAAATACTCTGGCTTATTCGATTAACAAAAATTAGCCTCTGAGAATGATCTTATCACGATAACTGAAAGGTTTCTTAAGAATGAATTTTTCATCGTTGAAAACTGTAAAAAGCCTTTTTATCTGAGATGATAACAAAAGAAATCTTTTTGAAGGAAGAATGGTCATGCAAAAAGGATGGCAGCAACAATCGTGAAAAAATCTATTAAAGTGACAGATAAATAATACTAACCGCGATGTGTTAACGTCTCTATAGATCAAGATCATTATAAACTTTGACAAAGGGTGACGCATCACTGTCAAGCTGTCGTGCTTATGCGTGTACATTTACATGACTCCCGATTCATTTGATTTCATTGACACGAAACATAATTACACACACTAGCACATTCCGGCTACCAGTGAATTTATTTATTTATGTATCCGAGATGTTCATTGCTTATAGCTTATGGATGTGTCTCTCTGCCTTGATTATTCAATGATTGCTTGACTAAGGGAATAGCACAACTGAAAAAAATCTCAATGATGGAAGGGTTTGAGAGCCACCCACCCACAAACCTTACAATCCTGGCTTGAACACACATGAACAAAAATAACTTAACTACAAAAGTGCGTACATTTTTCTCTCATCTTTGTTTAGTCGTTTCTGTACAAATGACTCATAAAATACCCACGCACTTCACTGTTTACCTTTCAATTAGTTCAGTCGTTTTTCATTCCTTTAATAGGTAAATGCCATACAGAGAAACATAAAACTGGATGCAAACAAAATCTGTCGGAGAGAAGTGCCTATGCTTAGTATGGGAGAGTTTTAATGTAAGGAGCAGAAGGAAGGATTATTGCCGACTGACCAACAAAATTATTATTTGTTAGCGCTTGCTTACCAACATCATAGATTAAGAGGACTTTTGAAGGAAAATGCATAAAAATATCCTGGGTCGCAAGAGACGATGTACAATGCAAGTGCAGTGGTTTTGAGTGTGATGCAGTTTACATGTACGAATATGATGTGAATGAAGATTCAGTTTTAGCACGGAATAATTCTCAAAGCATATCTGTACATGTCATGAAAATAATAGTAGAAAAAATATTTCTCTCGAGTGGCGACATCGGGAAGAATAAGTTCACATAGGGATGGGACATTGAATATTTGTGTATGGATGTACCTTTTTCTCATATTTTGACAAAGATCTTGATATTTTGGGAAAAGGCTCATAGTTTCCATGTAATGTAAAAATGACAGAGCAAGAGGAGAATATCTGTAGTAGGTAGAGTGACAGCGGGTAGGTATGTTTGATGCGTGTAGAATTTAGGAAGGCATAATTTAATAAAGGATAAGAGAGTAAGTGATACAGTTTATTACTATTATTATCCTTACCGTTCCTATCAGTTGTATTTGCGGTAGTTAACACTCGGTCCTGAATAACTACTTCTCTGAAAGAACAACGATGGTAGAGACGAAAGGCCCTTTGGTTTAGGTTTCCCCGTACACTGGATTTTTTAGAAGAGCTGAATAGCTGCTGCAAGGGATTTGACGATTCAATCGGCGCGTCTACGTTAGGATTCCCTTCCACTATCATCGACTGTTTTATGTGACAACGTTTCAGACAGTCCCATGTAAATAAAAAGAAAAAAGATCATTGTTAATTTGTGTATCGAATGTCCTCAAAGGGAGCTTCAAATTCCGCACTTACTACAATACAACTCAACACAATGCAATGCACACAAATAAACGTAGTTGTTCAAAAAAAGGACAAGATAATATCGAGCTTTTTTCCCGTGCTAGCCTTTTCCCCGTCACTTGCTATTTTATTGAGGAAAGAAGGACAGGTATGGAAATCATTTCTTTGGTTCTTCGAAACCATCCTGAGCGTATCACCACTAATCCAAAGTTTAGGCAAAAACAAATGTTTTTTTTTTACTTTCTTCTGGTTGGCTACCTCTGATGTGAAGTACAGAGAAATCTACTCAATTCACTTCTACTGATGACAAATCGTGGACTTTTTTCGTATTCTATGAATGAGGTCCTCAGTTCGGTTCCCTGCCATATATTTCATTCATTCAATGGTTTTTGTGAAAAATGGAATAGGTAGACATATCCAAATGAAGACAAAGGAAAACCCACCTACGTCGCAGATTACGTTTTTGGGAAGTAAATTGCAATGAAAGAAAAGTGTGAATTTTTGAGGAAAAAATGTCGTGTTTCTTTTACATTTGGTGTGCTCTGGGATACCTTAACTTAGCTTATATGACAAAAGATTTACACTTATAGAAAAATCCTTGACATAGTACATAAATTAAATATTGACAGACATGGATGAAATGTATAACAGACATAGTTAACTTCAATCTGTATCAATTTAAAGATTCTCTGATTTCTTCTACCCGGGTTTCACCCACGCGATTTCTAGTTTTTGCAAACGGACCCAAATTCTTGATGCATACACAAAACGATCAAAAATGTGAACATCAAGTGCAGCTGCATATTGCATTCGTACCTTGAGTGGTACGATACATAAATGACAGAAATCTTAACAAAGTAATGCCGCAATAAGAGTTATGGCAAAGTAAAAAAATTTGCATAAAAAATGTCGGTCTATATAAACCGGTATTTAGCATGCCAAAGGACATTATGATAATGAAGTAACTGGATGAAAAGTTGACGTACCTTGTCACATGGGTCTAATAGCTTTAAAATACACAATTCACTTGATGTAGAAATGGCACTCATTCAATTTACATAGAATACTTGCTTTCAGTCTCAGTTAGCTTAGTGATTTGCATCTTCATGATAAAATGTAAGCGAACCTAATCAATGATAGAAAAAGTGACATACACATTTTTTATATTATGTGACTTTCTGTGAGCAGGTTAAATGGTCTAACATCTTGTCGCATCAGTCGCATCGTACTAACCAGTCAGTGAGCCAGACCCTGTTACAACTATTATTATGATTATTATTTTTATTGCTATTATTTTTTAAATGTCATGATGATGGTATGTTAACATAATCATCAAAAGTCTATTATTCCTACTACTGTTGCGAATAATACCTACCTGTCTACCCCTCTCTTTGACAGAGTTGGATTGCCTGTTTCGTACAAAGTCGACGAGAATTGAGCAGAAAAGAGTACTGTGCACCAGCACATAAAGACACGACGGTGACGATTTCTATTGGGGCCAAGATTGATAATAGGAAAGTTGAATTCCCAAACTCGCATTATACGAGAAAATGAAAAAAATGGAATATCACTTTTAGTTAGCTTCTCTAAAAGTTGGAAACTTGTCTCAGTGTTCATTCATTTAATTGTCACAACAGCAGCAATAAATAAGAAATCAGGGTTAAGCTAATGGAATCATTTATAGTAATGAACTCAAATTTCTTCTGGCTGCTCACCTTTATTCATCTACTTAAAGCGAATTTCTGCTGTCACCCATCGCGTATAAAATATTACCCTTGCATTTAGAATTAAGATGGTTGTGCAGCTAGAAAATATCTCATTTCAACCATGTGCCATTGTATAACATTCCGGTTGTAGACGTAATCTGTCCGTGGCTCCAGCATTCTTGTTACAAAGCTAGAAATACACAATTTTAACAACTTTTTCTACCATCATAAAGCCTTGATTGCACTTGACGCTCGCTTTTTACTGCGAAAGTATCAATTGGAAATGAAATGATTTCTACATAATCAGTTAAATCTTGTCCATTTTACTGTGAAATTAGCGCTCTGGAGTTGTAACACATAACGTCGTAAGGAACAGACGAATACACTTGTGCATTATTTCGTGTTTGGTTGCCAACAACAAAAATTCATGTTTGTCTTCGTCGCGATTTTTATTGCAAAGTTTGCGATCCATTCTTTCGTTATAATGTTTCCCTGCTGTGATTTCCTTGTCAAATTTATTGTAGGTAAAACAATGATTGATGCAAGCTCTTAACCTTGCCTGTTGGACTATATGGGTGTTTGTGCTGCATTTCATGCGGTTGGGTAACCTCTTATCATTTTTCTACTTTTAACGAAAAACTTTGCCCACTATAAAATTAATAAGAGGAACAGTGAATGCACACCTAATAGAGAATTATAAAACGATTTCTGCATCGCGACTATCGCGAGAACAAACAACAAATTTAATGTGGGATGCCAGATCAATATAAAAGTAACTGGTTAGCGCCAGTTCCTTTTGGGAGAAAGAGTATTTTTTTCTATATACAAAAGAAAATGAAATGTTTCCTTTCATATTAAATGAGACACATTATTTTTATAGCAACAAATCTTAACATTCATGAATGCACTTGTCGGAGATGTTAGAAAGAATTGTAGAAAATGAGGTAATGTTTATAAACAATTTAATATGAAAAGGTTTTATTTTCACATACCATGACGAGGACGATTATCAATTGCAAACAGACCAATAGAAACCTGAAACACAAACAATGAAATTTAATTTAGCATAATATTGTTTTAACAAGTCACGTATATGATTATAATACATTAAGTGTGAGGTATGTATCTTTTTAGTAGGTACTCGGGGTAGATTTTTTTGGGGACAGACAAAACTTTACTTCGGGGATAAAAGCGATAATTGAATTTGACTGATATGTTTACTAATTACCGGTCAGGTGAGCAAGTGGAGTGTGAATGTGGATGTGCCTTGAGTCTCTGAATGTTGAGCGTATCAAGTCAGTGGAATTTTATCATAAAAGGAAAAATGCTGTAATGGTAATAGGGTTTGGTCAGTCGTGTTATCACTTTACGTTTTTCTGATGAAAAGAAAGTGTTTCGAGTAAATGATCAAGAAGAAAGTTTCACTTGAAAATATTTTGTGAATCAAAGCTCGAGTTGTTTAAAATGCAAATGCAACACCAAGAGATTAGAGATGTAGTTTGTTAAGCAAAGAATCCAAACGACCAAAGTTGCGTAACACTAACAGGGAGAAAGGAATGATGACAATTCCAAGTGAATTCTGTTCATCGCCTCATCGCATACTTCATTTTACATTTAGTACGGTTTTAATTCATTGTCTAAAATAATAAAAATTGTCAGCCGTGAGGATTGCTGAAAGCGGAAAAACAAATATAACAACCTCCTCTATTATGGAAGCTTTTTTGAGACATTTGATGCAGTTGTGTTTGTAAAGTAATCATAATCTGACTTTGTGTATATTTAGCTAGGTTTGTGAAAAATGCGCAACTAAAACCGGTTTTTGTTAAGGAAAACTACAAATTTCTACTTTTACCCAAATCAGAGTGACAACGTGCGTAAATTTAGAGGACAAGTAAAATAGAATGAGAGAGGAGGAAGGTGCATCAAAGATGTTCAAGCATGAGTGGAGTAAAAGATTTGTCCAAAATCTTTGTGCAGCGCCGTGCCAACTATTGTATCAATTTGAAAGCCTGTCTGCGTAGAGTCATGCAAGTTACCTGTGTATCGAACATGAAAAAACTTGATCGTAAGTCAATCGTCACCAGCATACTCAACATCATCACGAATATTATGAACGAAGGACATGCGATTCTTGTTTAAATCTCCATCTCAGATCATGTGCAATAAAAAGGTTAGTTGGAGGAGTCGATAATTCCATGCCAGTTTACTCACTTCCAGACAACTGAATCCATTCCCCATGAATCCGTCTTCTTTGGTGGCAAAATCACCTCTGAATCTAAAACATCTACTTTCAACGGGATAAATCAATTTTGTCAGTATGTTTTCTAAGAAACAACAGGAGTTTGGAACACAAATTATTTTATGTGTACGCTACACACTCAACAGTTGAGTCTCAACTGGATGCAAGTTTCAAATTTTCAACACTTTAAGAAACCACATTACTAAACCTCAACAAACAAGATTGTTTTCACATGATTGTTTCCAATTTTATAATATGTAACTTCTGATTTGCTTTTGAAGAAATGAATCAATGTATCACAATCACGTAGCAAGAGCGACAATCGTGAGTACCAAACACTATTGACGTTGAATTTCTGCCTCTCCAATTAAATTGTCTTTTAATGAATGAACTGCCGAACATTGAATTATAAAGTCAACATGTATTTGTTCTTAGGTAAATGAGGATATGCATACACTTGAGATTTGTTGGGAGAGCTTACGACACTAAAACGATTGACTGGCTAAACAATTATAAAAGAGTTAAATAAACGAAGCAAATTGTGACAATGCTGCCGGAGCAAGTTCTGTGAAACACGAGAGCAGTTGTTCAACGAACGCGGTTGTTATAGTAGTGATTGTCGATGTACCCGTGTGTGCCACCAAATCACCACCGTCACTACCTCCACAATTAACAGGGGAATTTTCATCGTTTACTCACGATTGCCTGGGCGGTCACATTTGCTCTTTGATGCCATTATTACTTCTGACACAACAAACTCACCTCAACCATCAATACTTGGTCAAAATCATGCTACTGCTGATAATAATAATGATAAAAACCAATTGCATCTTGTACCAATGAATTAAACTTTGGATGAATAAAAAGGAAAATGGTGAGAAACTAATCATCATCATCTTCACGTGCAACTTAATTTTATCTTCATATTTCACATCTCGTGGTACTTATTGTGTCTCGTGCCGCTCGTCTGCAGCCAGTGAGCCTGTCTACCACCCCAAAAATACTCAAAACGACTGAATAAAAATAGTTACAGCAATAAAAATGCAAATTTTCGAATGAGTGTGTACATTATCCCATCATCATGATCGTAATAGTACGCTGTGGTCAGGATGCGTCCTGTCTCGTCGCCCTTTGTGAATTGGTCAACAATACAGAATACAAACATCGTCGCGCATTATCATTAAGGGTAGTCAGAACGGCAACAATGTTTTTATTTCCCTTTCTCTTGGGACACCTTTCCACCGCCACCACCATCGCCTTCATTATCTTCGTCCAAGAAGTGCTCAGTTAATCTATTCATTTGGTGTGCATGAGCAAATGAAATTACGAATATTCCATACAAGGGAAAATGAGCTTGAAATTGGCAATGGCTTGCGTGCCAACTCCTATGATTATTTCAGACTCTTTTGTTAGACAACTAAGTAAGTATATGATTCCGACACTATCTGATTATTCATCTCAAAAGTCACATAGTCAAGTAACGGCTGTAAAGACGGATGGATGGTGAGTGTGCACCAGAGACAGACAATTGAGCTTCGTCTGTCTCCCATGTTATCTGCGACTCGTACACATCCTCCTGTTTCGGCTTCAACTACTCATAATGTCTAACAATAATTGACATAATCAGATTATTTTTTGGCAAGGTAAAGAAGTGGAAGCGTTTATGCGCCGAAAATGTATTTTGTCATCTGTAATTACAAGGAGTTTTTTGCTCGAGTCAACCCGACAAAACTTGTGCGTACCAAATGCGTTGAAAAGGAATCAACCTTCAAGAAAGCTTTCTCGCTGTCAACAGGTATCTAATTTTGGAAGAATTTAATAATGCTCATCTTTCACCACCTTGTCTGTCTCCAAGCAAATAATAAGCTTTGAGCGATAATGATGCAGCCAAGAAATGGTAATTATTATAATGGCAAGTGCCTGTCTGCGTCATTGGTATTCATTCAGTAAAGCGCTTTGCCTGGATTAGGTCAGTGGAATCCGCCGTCAAAAGGTATTAAGTTTCAAATCTTTTAAATCACATTGTAATAATAAATGCAAGCGTCCAATCAAGCTTGTCTACATGAAAATAAAGAATGAATAATTATACATAATGCCTTCAGAGTAAATAAATAATCTTGCAATTATTTATACCATAAGTTGCTCGATGATTAGCAATTTACTTATTACGCATTCAGAGGCTTGAGAAATTAGGCAGACTAAAAAATGCACAAAGTGAGACGTCTCACTGGCTACAAAGTGTCCGGGAGTCTGCGCAAACGTATGTATCATCCATAGGGGGAGGAGCTCACCGCACATTAGTTTACTCATTCCACTTTTCTTGTAATCTCGACAGAAATTCTACTTTGGCCTTTGGCAGTGAGAAACAATGATTTAGTAGTGCAGAAGGGAAAAAACAAGTCTGATACTTAAGAGAAGAGCCCTTCTTCGTCCAGGTGGTTATATCACATCACAATAACATTTATTGAACCGTAACGTATTTAGTTTCATTTCATTAGATGATTCTGGATGTGATGATTACTTGACACACTAGGGCTTAATGTGTGATTTCTCGACTTGTTCACTTTCTTCATCAACCATGAACAACTGCCCAGAGTGCTGTAACATCAACAATGGGGAAATAAAAGTTTACACGGTTGTTCCACTCAACTGCGATGAAAGGAATAATTTTCCAGTCAGTGGAGCAGTATTCTATTTAACTTGTAATATCAGACTAGTTTCATTCAGCTTGAGTTATCTCATTGAAAACATCAATACAACTGCCTTGTTCATTACAGTCCTATTGCATGTGACTGCTCGCATGCTCAACAATAAAGGATGCAATACATTTTATTATTATTATTATTATTATTATTACTGTTATTTGTTGTAGTTTACACACGCGAGCGATGGAGTACAATATGTGCCCTCAAAAATCATGCTGCCGAATATGGGTGCTAAGGCAGGTAGGCATGCCGTCGACATGAGTGACTCACGAAATTACTACTATTTATGTCATCATTAATACCACACGTTCACCATTATTACCAATATTACCATATAATGACAAAACTGCAATTGAAAAAATGTTCACCTCAGAAAACCGCATCAAATGTTGACTATGAGCGAACATATTTTGTGGATGCTTGCACAAAGGCAGAATAAAAGACTGAACTGATAACTGTTCGAATGAAGAGAATGGTCTGGCTGGATGAGCAATAAGCAACTGTTCAACACCTACATCCGAACGACGACTACGTAACATAATGTTGTTCAGGAGCAGCAGGGTGAGGAAGACTTTTAATGTCTCACACTCACTCGCTGCTCTTTTCTTTTCTATAATCGTCATCATCATCCGAAATCGTCCACAGCATCACTCTCCCCTTGATTTTTGTGCAACAATAGCGTAATCACTCAACTGATTTTTTTGAAGTTTGTTTGTAAGCAAGTACCGAAATGTCAAGATGAAGGATGTGTGTATTATAATGGCAGATGAGCTGGAATGGAACATGAGCAGCGACGCATCTGTTTGCTCTTAAAGGGCACAAAGCGGCCAAGCCAGGGAGAGCCTGAATTTTTCCTGAACGATGATTTGAATGGAGAGAATAACCAGTGGAAGGACCCATCATCCTCATCCTCCTCCTGCCGTCATCACTCACACAATCCATACATATCGCAACCGGCATCTGATCGTCATCCTTATTATTACTGCTATTATAACCACCATTGTGGCGGAAAACTGAACGCAGGAAACTCCTTTGTTATCCATGTTAGAACTGAAAAGGAAAACTCTTTGCTTTTTTGATTCAAACACGCTGCTTCAATAAAGACGTCGGGCAGAGAAAAAAGCCACAACAATAATATTTGTGGCAGTTCTTTCATTCTGTATTATGATTAGTATAATCATATTATAATTCACAAGCACAATAATAAATCTATTTTTTTATCCCAATCAAAACTAGCTCAGATTGCACCATCATGGTTAATCAGGAGAAGGTGTTGCCACAAAACCATCCTTCCTCTTTATAATCTTCATTATCCTCTTCTTTTCTTCTTCTTCACCCCATCTAGTTTTAGTGATGATGATGCATTAAAAATAGGTATTACCATAGATCACCGTTCCTGTCACTGAAGATTCAATCATATTTACTATTACTGTTATTACGTTTTTGGAACAACTTATTTTCGGAGTAAAAAGATTACGACCAATAACAATAGCCAAATACTTTGGGCGCGCTTGAGGAGCACAGTATTTTATTATCTGTCATGATCAAATTTCACTCCTCTTTATTCATTCACGAAATATTCCAACAGTCAAATTCATTTCCATAACAACTTCATCATAAAATACAAGGCTCTCTGTAAAGTATAAATTTTGAAAATAGTATGAGAACGGACAACATTTGCATAATACTTATCAAACTATTGGATCACAACTTGAGGCATGATTTTACTATAGGAGCATGCCAGATTTATAAGACCAATAAAAAAATTCAAATAACTGTTCCATATGCCACAATAAATAATAAAATATTCTCTTCATTATCCAGAAAACGGTTTTAATGTAGCTGTAGGCTGCAAGTTCTCATCATATCAAGGTTTTCACTTGGCTACTAAATAGCTGACTAATCTTTTCACATCATCAGAAGCCTTTTTTTAAAAAAGAAGTTGTAATTGTAAGTGACCAGCAGTAATGAGGACTGTTATATTTGTCAATTTATTTATAAGGTAAATGGAATGTCTAGTTTGAAAGCACATGCAAAGTGTGAGGATTTTTACACCATTCAATTCAACAACCATCAACAATGGCCATGGTATTTCCCCACAAAAAACTCCTCTTCAGTCGAAGTTCAAAGCATGATGTGTTGAGCCTGCCCCCTTCCTAACGCATAAGTTGATCCTTGATGAATAAATTAGATTTGGCTTCTTGTTGAAGTGTGAGAAGGCTGATTATCCCCATAGAATATGCAAGGGGTGGCAACCAAAACAACAGCTTTTTAAGTCGAGAGTGTCTTGTACTTGAAAACAACACAATCCATCATCATAATATTATTATTACACGAAAAGGTGAGTGTTAGCTTTTCCGTTCTCATGTAAAAAAAAGAGTTGCTACAAGGAGTTACCACAACTATCACTATTGTTTTTTTCGTCTACTTTTAAAAAATTATCAAGTTTGCTGGAGAATGAAGTGATGTGATAAGGATGGACATGGCGGTACATCCACGGTAATACATCCCATAACTCAAATCAACAGCAAAGAGAGAGGTGTTCCTTTTCGCTTTTATCTGTATCAAGGAAATGAATATTTCGCCGGCGATACTCAAAAGACCTGATGATCTCGATCTCTTTGCCGCTAGCAGACCTCGACACAGTATGATATCCAGCTGCTTGAACTTCTCACTGAGAAGTTCTCAGTTCTACTTCCCTATCCACCAAAGCGAATTCGAAAAGAATGTCCTCGATGACTTAAGCCGAACGATTCACACCAACTGGCTTTCCCAAATGGCCTCTAGCTCATTTCCAACATTTAAAGTACCTTTCACTATACGTAACGAAAGTATTATTCCTCATAGATTTAATTACCAAGCAAACTAATTCGGTGACCTTCATTACTCATATTTAATGAAAAATGCATAGTAGTCAGGAATCGCCTTCTTTTAGCAAATTTTATCTTTACATCTATATAAACGTATGTTATGCAATGTGTATGCGAACCATTTCTTGGAAATCATTGTCAATGTAAATTGACAATGCACTTTTCATAGCGTGTAATCAGGTCATAACGTAATCTGCTTTACATGACAGAAAGGCTTTAAAATAATTCCAATTGTGCTCTACAGATAATTATAGTTACACATAGAGCCATGTAGAATGATACATGACTGTGCGTCATGCATTGGAAAACGAATTACAACTTTACAACACTTTTTTTATTTTACCCATTTAAGACCTACACCCAAAATATTTTTAAGTGGTTGCAATCGGACCATAATACATAACATGTCACTACACAAATATTATTAACTCAAGTGTTAAATTATGTTGATAGTGTTTATATTGAAGTAAATACTATCGGCTTAAATACAGAAAAGACACACACGTTGAGGGGCACTGGAACTGGAACGTACACTTGCTACCATGGCATGAAAATGAAAAGGAGAAAGATAAGAACATGTGGGTGACCTATTGTAAATTGTAAAATATGTTGAATCTTGATTACAGTTATTTTCACTCGAATTCATTCTTGGTAGATTACAGGTCTGTCAGTACAAACAAATTTTTACACGTACATCTAATGCAATCTCTGCACCTTATCGTTAGAATACAAAAACGAATTTCATATTCCCTTTAAGGAACCAAATAAAGGCACTTAGAAACTTGCTGTCCATTTAAGTGGCTTACAACTTTATATTTTAGTTGCCTGTAATTAAAAAAAGCCTGAACTTTCAAAACAAGACCAAAATATACATTACCTTTACATGGTGAATCGCAATCTATATCTATATGAAGTCCACTAATAAAGTCATTTCTGGTATGTAGGGTAAAATCAATTTCTTCAACCTTAGCAATCTTTGGTTGCTGGTTCCATGCAATTAACAGTTGTTTGGAATTCGTAATGATGCTAACATTTGTCTATTTATGTTAACGAAATTATGTACCTGCAGGAGGAGAGAAAGAGAAAGGAAGGGCTACCTCTCCGTTCTGGGTGTTGGCGACGTTTTACAAACCATGCCTTTTGGGAAGGGCAAGAGAAGGACAGTCCCGATAATTAAAAATTTACTCCTTTTTAAATTGGAGTACGAGACTATGTTTGGGTTGCCACAAGCAGACAAAATGCACATCATAATGCCGTGCCGCACTTACCATCTACAAATTTATTATAGAGTAGAACTAACAAGGATTCTTTCAAAATATTACTCACAGATGCTAATTTTCTACTGTAGCGCACTGAAAACCAGAGGAAAAAGTAATAATTAATTTTGCATTGTGAAAGGCCCACCCAAAACATAAAGATAAAGGTAGAGACTACGCAAATGAGACCAACGGATACTTACACATTTCATGTCTTCATTTTCTCTTCGAAATGAAACATTGTTACACAAACTATTTATTAAGACTTTCAAGAAACAACCCGACCTATTAATCTGTGAGTTGCCTCTTTCAAGCATACATCACAAATTACGGGTATGGTGCACACAATAAAAATTGATACGTCTATTGTCAAGAAAACGCATTGTCCAGTAATTTTAGAAACATAATACATGTGTAAGTCCGTCTCGCTGGAAAACAGTGCGTGCAAGAGTACTCTCATAAATTATTTTAGTGTAGATGCGTGTCACACATCCATTCTTATGGCCCTCTGCCCAAGTGAAACCTCTAGTCATGAAGATTTCTCTCCCTGTAATTATGTATTTATGGAAGCTTTGTGGTAATTGTAGATGCATTTTTATCGGTAGTCTTTGTTGCTCTGTGTGGTGTTCCAATAGCAGATTTAAGCAGGCGTTCAATAATTCCCGTTTTCAAGGTATTCTTGCAGTGTTTCAAACTTATCGTCTGTTATCACTCTGTCCAGATTTATTTCACTGGGTCTACAATTGAGCATACAAAATGCACTTTATCGTTAAATATCGCGTGTGTACTTAAATTCCAGACATAAATTGAATCCCCGATGTATGTACAAAGGTTAATTCGTATTGCTCGCTGAGCGATAAAAACACTCCAGAGTAAAATTACGCTGCAGACAAACTAAAATATTTAAACCTTTGTAACGGCGCAAGCTATTTTAGTCGATGGAAACGTATTGGAATGGTATGAATGAATAAATACTTTACGTATCAATCTAATCTTTTGCAACTGCACTACTTCAACAACTCTAAAGTTTTCCATTGCCCAGTAAGCACGCAAGACCGTGGGCCCTTTTCTCTTATTCATCTCACAATAATTGCACTTCATATAAATTGTGAATCGTCAATATATTTATTACATGTGCTACGCCTCTTCACTCACAGATCGTTACGATACAAGTGAGCCACACCATCGCCGCCGGATCCTGTCCAACTGACAGCGAGGAGAAATGTTGTTGACATAAATTGACATAGATACATTATTACTGTGACAGAACATGCTGAAATGTTGTATAAACGCATGCACGACTTTACACTTAAACGGTAGGCATAGTTTGATAAGTATTCAATTAAGTGAACACAATTGAACAAAATGAACAGTTAAAATGTCGGGACGTTAACGGGATTTTTGAATGTGATTAGAAAGGCGTTTTCGACTTGATCATTCAAAAAAAATCATACAGGCAATTTTATTTATCGTGTCCATTGTCCACCATTCTTCATGGACCACATTCTTCCACATGATTCTCTGCACTGCACTGATTTTTTTAAAAAGTCAAACGACGTCATGCCTCAATGGTAGATGTGAAGTATTTGTTCCTATATGCGATAATTGACCAAAATATTGAACCGAATTGCAATAGTATGTTTATTGATTGATTGATAAAAAGGATTGATCGAGGTTATCCTTCTGAGATACACTTGTTATTATTGTTCTCGTTTTAATCATTAAAAGTTAAAAATGTATTTTTATCGCTACACAAATTTCCAGTCCTTGTCAGAAAAAGCGTGCAATTGTGAACTGTTGAACTCTTCCATTTTCAACGTAAAGCCTCAGCTTCTGGGTAGCAATTAAAACGTAAATGACTCAATATCCAATCAAAATTGCTGTGTTCGTCTCCCAGTTATCATCCGTCGTGTGACGCACATTTGATGAAGTGTCTTTCATGAATCTTCTTTTTTTCGAGCCTCTTTTTTAATAATTAATTAAGGCAACTGGTCGCTGATGAGGTATTCACAATCACAAAAGAGAGATCATGTCGCTACTTTTTGCAAGTTGCTCCAAAAATTGTTCGAACAAGTTGCTTACCACATTGTACTAGTAAACGTACGGTGATAATTGTTTGGTCACTTGTAGTTGGAAGCAAAAAAACGAGATTTCTCAAAATGATAAGTTGTTCGTTGTTGTCAACGTTCGGAACGGTGACATGAAATAAATCACGAAAATGATTAAATTAAGTGGCAGGATTGCTTGCTTCTTCATTATACATTCGCTGACCAGCTTGCGTAGATCTTGAATAAGGGAAATTGTTTCATAATTGTGATATTTATATTTCGTTTATTTATTCATTCCATCCTTACCTTCAGTTGCCGACGGTGGTGACAATAGATAAAAATCATGAATTATTTTCTGTTCCCATTAGATTGAATATGCTGCCATATTAAAATGGAGTGAGCAGTCAGTCGGTCTTCACGAGTGAAATTGATGAAGAGAGTTCAGTTGAAGCTCTTTTTGCCATAAATGAAGATTTCGGATTGGAATGCTTTACAGAGTGCAGAAAAAAGCATAAAAACGTGCCATAAAGAATGCAAAAAATTGCAGACTGGACGGCTTTTATAATAAGCCAAAGCACAAGATGAAACTAAAGGTATCGCAGATAGTGTTAGATATTTATCCTTGATGTCGTAAAGTGGCTTCATGCAAGCGAAGCACATAACCGTCCCATTATTAAACTGAGGAGGATACTTTCAGAAAATCAATAAATTCATCTTCATGAGATAGCTTCACCTTTCCTCGTCAATAGCTGTCATAGCCAGTGAATATTTTACTTTTCAGCAGTGGCACGACATCACAAAAAGACTAGTTTAGCATTGTTATAAATTCATTTGAAGTCATTACATGTTTCTACACAGCGAGCTTCTCCAAGTTTTCTGACTCGTTATGTTTGCCATGTCATTTGCATTTGAAGAGACTTGATATCAGCCCTTTATTATTCAATAAAATGGTGAATAGTGTCTATTTTTGCTTATCACAGGTTACTTAACCTGCGCACACGTAGCTCTCAGTCTTCTGATGGATAGATAGCACACCTCAAAAACTCACTTCACTTCTCAGTGAAAACCGCAACAATTACTCAGCATCCATCGCAACGAAATTTTCATTCATCTTTTCTACCAACGCCAGTATTTGGTAAATAATAAAAAAGTAATAACGTTGTATGCAAATGTGGAGAGATTGAACTTGGCAATTTCCCTGCTCGGCTCTTGTCAGTTTCGCGACAACAAAAGCGTAAGTAAGAAGGGAAATAAAAAATAAGCAGGAGGAAAGACAAGACTGACATAGGAAAACCAGATTAAGACGTGAGTGTGCTTTGACCTTTCCAATCACGTTAGAAGATAAATGACCAAATTTGAAAATAAGATTTTTTGTGTCTTCAAATACTGGCTTTTTCATCTCAACCGATTGAGGCACAACAGGTCACAACATGTACAAATACGTATAACATTTAAACTATAAACTGCAGCACAAAACTCAATGAAATGAGGAACGAGGATACGACGAAAATTGAAAATCGTTATATTGCAATAAAGCATCGAATGTAGTTTTGCCAGGCAATCGAAAATTCATTCCGTTTCACCCTTTTTCATCGAGATCGTTTACATACACTTTTGAGAATGCGAGGAGGCTCGAAATAATAAATTCAATTCATTTTAGGACATATCTACATTGTAAAAGGTTAAAGGGGCACCGGGGGTTACATCTTTGATGCATCTTACATGAAACAAAATGACACCAGAAGTACACGAAATATCGTAAATATTAGACTGGATTTTTGATGATGACGCCCAATAAACAATGGAGAAACAAGTGATTGTTCCACTCGATAATGGTAATAACAACAACATGAATGCTCGCTCATGCTAAACGATTTAAGTGCATACGACACTAAAAAGAAACGCACTGCAGATAAGCGAAAAAATGTCTCGCTCTCCTCATTCTGACATCTCGTTCCATTTATACCTACGTACAGGAAAAAAGTGTAATTTATAGAAGGTGACTAGTTGGCAATGTAGGAGTAATTTATGAATATGCCTAGGTGACTGTAGTTATGTTTGTCTTATCGTAATACAACGTAGACAATGCTCGAATCTCTGCTTTGCACTCATTAACATGGATAGTCATGGAGTTGCTCTGTTTTCTAAAAACACTGCTTGATCTATTAAACTAAACTAGCGACGCAGATTATTATTTTATGCTGAATGAGTCCCATTAATGCATTTTAGCCTACTGCATATAAAAATGCCTTCTTCCAATTAAAGAAAACCGCATTTGCTTTCTGAGGGTTGCGCCACCAACCCAACCAGAATAAATGGCGTTACTGGTTAGCACTCAGCTCTGACTGAGATGCCCTTATTCTTACAATCACAAAGGAGAAATCAGTGAGCTACGGCGTGGAAGTAATTATGCAACCAGACAATAGACAGTTATCCGAACACATGTTCCATCCAGCATCCAACAATGGCGAACAGAAAAGTTGTTCGGTTTGAGGAGTCACGTGAGGAGATGAAGTAACACGGTGAAAACAACTTGCAAACGATGATGTACGTACAGGACACGATGAAACGAAAACCAAACCTTCCATAAATTTTCATTTTCACAATTTATGCATATATCTCGTAATTGTCTGAATTATTCAAGAAATTGCAACAACTTGCACAGAGTCGCCTTGCACTGGTTTGTTTCATGCTTACACCAACCTGTTTGATTGGTGCAGTCAGGCTGCATAAATGTACACCACCGGTTGCCTTCGTTTTATTGAAAGCAGACGAACGTGGAACGTTGCACACAGTTGAATAAATATTTGAAAGAGTAGAACATATTTGATGGCGAGAGAACTTTGTACCGGTTCATAACAATAAAAAAGAAAAAGTGAGACGACGACGAGGGAGTGCTTCTCTTTCTCTGCTTCTGCACAATGTCTCACTGCTGAAACTGGTGATGGTGATGGGAATGGTAGATTTGCATGTTTCAAGACACGAAATGATGGAATCTTCAATGTCATCTAAGAGAAATGATTGTTAGAGCTGTTACTACTGTTATAAAGTGGTTACATTTAAAAGGTTTTTGATAAAAATTGCGATTACGATCTGTGTAGAACCAACTTTTTCCTAATCTCAACTCTACCATCCTGGGTGAATTGAAATTGTTGTCGTATTACTATTTGTAGTAACTAACTCACCCCACTCTTCAAGATGAAAACTTGTGAAAAATAAGGAGGAAAGGCATAAAAAATAATCATTTACTTACGATAAATTTTCATACCGTATTCACTACGCACGCCGTGACCATTGTAAAAAGCCCCAATAATATGCAAAATAAAAGTCAATAAATTCATGTGTCCAGCTGCAAAACGTTTTGTAATTTGATGGTTATCTTGGGGACGGCAAAATGGATACTCAAATCTTTGCCTCACTTCACAGTCCTGATATGTCCTTCTACACGCTACACCAACGTTGTGTGAAACCTGCCGGCAATCGTGCCGTCAATGGGAGCTCATATTATTCTATTCTCATTTGCGCTGGAAAGACGAGTGCCAATTGATAATCAGATGCTTCAATTGAAGCATCTTTATCCATATTTTTTATTAAAACAGAATAAGTAGTAATGAAAATTCATTTCTACACACTATTGCACCAGTTCATGATATCGTCAAGGAAATTTTTTGAGATGGCTAGTTGCCTACAAAAATTATGATCGTGATCTGTATGCTTGAAACTTTATTGAAATGCTGAAATGAAATAATTATTCAAGTCAAGTTGAACCAGGCTACGATGTCACCTCACTCAACTATAAACTAATTTCATCGTCATTTGATACCCTACATATGTATGAGTGCGCAGGTATTCAACCAGATTTGTATAAATAGATTTTACGTTTGTTGAAGGTCTCGCTGTGATAACATTTCACCAACCTTAACAAATCGCTACTTTTTAATAGTTAAAGTATGACATTTTTACATCAATAAAATGAATGTAGTTTTAGATCAGCTCAAATTTCGCATAATCAGCATTTATTTTCGGCGAGGTAATTAATTACTACTGATTGTAATAAAAAGTTTATCACACAATTTAAAATATAGCGTGCAAGGATCTTTTTTATTCATTAAGATCTTTTCATAAACGATTCCATAGCATACTTTTTAAATGGAAGTATAAGTACCAAAGAGAAGTACTGAACATTACTGAAGACATCAACAATGACTTCATTTTGTTTATTGACTCTATGTCTATATACAATGAATTGAAACGCTTTCGTCTATAATTTTATTATTATTGTTATGACTGTTCACATGGACTAGGTTTTGGGAGACCGTCATTTATTTTGTTCTTATCATTGAGATCAAAAAATAAAAAAATCTTGTTGGTTTCTTACAAACAACCATATCTGCATTTGAAGGCTAGGATCAATTACACGACTGTGCGTAAAAATATGAGAATACTTGAAATGTAACCGTGCTGCTGGTTCATATAATTGTTTTATTACTGCTAGATTATCAGACACGGTAGTAGTGTTACACTTATCAGTGGAATATTATCACTCGCTACATTTTTAACATTTCTTTTCATGAGCTGCAACTACACGAAATGCTCATATTAATGAATGTGTATTACTTTAGGGAGAGTTGCACATGCTCATTTTTAACTACGGTCGTCGAGAAAGGTGTCACAAAACAGGAAACTCCCATTTATTGGATCACGGGTACGGTGAATAACTGGACAACTACTTTCTTTATTAATGTTGCTCAACATCATCAAAAAGATCCTTAAAGTGGGAATAAGGGAATCAATAGAAGATTTCGGTGCCTATACTTTAACTTCCCTACTCAACGGTGGTCCTTAGAAAGTTTTCAAAAAGATGATTCAAAAAATCAAAGAAATACAAAGAGATTGTCTTACTGACTTTGACTGTAGCTGATTCTCTTCCCCTCCTGAGATCCGTTTCTTTGTCACTGGTTTCTTCAACCTTCTTCCACTCCTCTAAATACTTGAGTATGATTAGAACAGTTTTAGGAAATGAACGGCTTTTCAAAAAGTCATTGTCATTACGCTACGATCCAGTTCATTTGGACTATCATTTACACATGTATCAGTAGCTGTCTGATTAAATTCTACGAAAATCTGGCTGCTTCTGTCTCATCTCACAGTAATATGTGTGGTCCTTCGTAATCTCCTAAAACTAAATGCTAGGCAAGTACCTAGTGCTAAATGAATAAAACTGAAGATACATTTTTAAATGAAAAGTCTCCGATAGAAAACCTGTAACTATACGAATATCTCATTGAAAATAATATCTCATTCGTCAAACTCGCAAAATTTTAGTTTCAATCACTTCTATCAAAGCAAAGTAGGTTGAAAGTTTGTTAGAAAATCCTAGCAATACCTCATAAACATAGCACTGAATAAAAATGTCATTAATTATATGATTATCATTGGTCGATACTTGTCGTTCGCTTATCATATGAGATAATGAGCAACCAAGCCCCTTTAGCAACAACAAATACAAAATTTAAAAAATGTGATAATTGTATAAGAAATATCTGCACTTTTCTATACAATATTCAATATTTCATCGACAGGTAACCAGTAAACATCGCTCTATAAATGACATTGAGATGGATTAAAATGAGAAATTCATTAACACAATAACGAATGCCACGTCATACAGAATATATCCATTTCAAGTGCAAAATTAAGCCTAAGTTATACTAAAATTGAACTTTGAACTGTTTGGTGTCCCATTATTTTAATACATTATAACCTTGACCACTCATCACTAGACCTTCGACAGATTGGCTTACGATTAGTTATAGTTTTTAGTAACGGAAGGTACTTAATTGCAGTGAGATTTAAACTCGACTGTAACCATAAAATCTGTGCTGTGCTTTTGCGTTGTTGACTTTCTCAAAGAGAAGACTTTTCTTTCTCCTTGCTCTACTCACTCTGAAAATGAAGTTATCTCACCACCAAATTTGACAATGATTGTATTTGTGTCTATATAGATTTACAATCTCATTGTTATATTGTTACTCTACCAGTTTTAAAGATTCCACAAGCAGATAGACTAATAAATACAATTTGGTCAAGTTGAACTGGACAACAGGCTACGTTCGTTCAACTATCCTAGATTTTCAAAAATTCGATGGGGATCTTATATATAGCTATTATTTATTATTAGAAAGGAAAGAATGAAAAGGTATTGTATTGTTAGAGGAGAAAAAAGAGCGTGCATCTTCCGACTACGAGTTGACCCAACCAATTCATGAAACAATAAAATAGCAATAACTTTTTTCAAACTATGAACCCCTCAACTCTCTGTGAAGTTTTTGAAGCCGGTGTTGTTTTCTAACTGGTGAGGAGTTATTACGTTTGCTATTATTATTGTTACGAGAAAAAGGTAAGTGAAGAATATACAGAAACAGATCTTGAATGTAACCGGTGAACTCTCAATGCAAACGCTAAGAATTGGGTACGCTTGTTACCTAACATTGTTGTTAATTTCAAACATTAAATACGTTACGGACATGTAGGTAAAAGGACAGGCCTACACTGCGGAGTCGACATAAGTAGTACTTAACAGGCAAACATGTGCGACATTTATGACCGCCGTACTCCTTGAAATCTTTTCTTTTCTGAAACGATTCTCACGCCATATTTCACTACCTAAGTAAGCTCCACGACACGTATTAAGTTGGGTAATAATAGCGATATTTTGTGGTATATCTATTAAAATTTTAATAACCTCACTTCTCAAGTATTTTGTAGCGTGCTCTCTCTCGCCCTACGCAAATGAAAGATGTACCTCACTCGAAGATTAGGAAAAGGCAAAAAGGAAAACACATTATCAATTTTGGCGTAGGAATCTCACAGTACCCCAATTTGAGTTTCTCGCAATTTGATATGGGTGTATAATGTTTGCCGTGTAGTGATCCTGTGAAACTATTTGCATGCACCTACTTCAGTGATAATGCATAATAACAGTAACTGCATTTTTGCTTGGTTGATGCCATTTATTATGAAAGACATATTATAATATCTGTTGGTGTGGAACGTGAGTTTAGAAGATCAAGGCAGGTGCTTCCTCAGATTTGTACACAGTAGTGGATTGTTGTGCGTTGTGCATAATATACAATATATACATACCACACAACTGCCCGTAACTACAGTCATACTTTTATTTTCAATACTTTTCCCCAATGTTTACTTTTCATTCTGTTGAAAATGTTGAAATGTTGGGAAATGCGCAATGATCGCTTTTAGTGAGGACACTTGAAATAGTATACATTATCTAAATGTGTGAATGCCATTGTGTACTCAACAGGAGAACAGTTCGTATATAATCTGCATTGTTATTGTTATGCACTGCTTAAAGTAACCTTAAGTAAGAGTTTAAAAATTTTAGTTACCTGAATTCTTTTAATCTTTACTTCTGTAATATTGTAAGATTTGAGTGGATACGTTTTCAGTAGTGGAAGACGTTATGTCGGTGGTAATTTAATGTTACACGCACCAGCACGAGAAACGAGATAGAAGAAAAATGCGTGTGGAATTGACTAAGTGAATGAGTAGTGAAGAAGAGCGAACGAGTTCACAGTATATGCATAAAAAGAGGGGAAAGGAAGCGAAAGGACACGTATTTTATGGTGTTCCAGTAGCTTTTTAAGTAAAAAACCTTTTTCACAGTTACTTGCTTAACAATGTTACTAAAGATAATGACTTTCATTTTGGGAGTCTCTGTGAAGTGTTCTTCCGCAAAGGGAATACAAAAACAGTCCTTTGAAGGAGAGATGAAGAAGACCACCTGAAAAGTGTTACCTTCCAGACATATAAATCAGACAATCTTCTTTTCTATCAGTGTACATAAATTCAGAGAATAAGTAGCGCGCACAAGAACAACAAAACCCTACTTGCGACGCATCACTACCGCCAGCCAATAATAACAGCAGCTACCAAGAAATGTCTCCCTAAAGACAATCACTGGAAGCTTCAAAATGCAAAGTTTCTTTTCATGCTCTTCTTTCCCTCTCTAGCCTTTACCTTTTGCTAATCCCAATTCCCATTCACAGTTTGCGTCTTTTTCGGAAAAAAATGTGTTACATTTTTCGGCTCGACAACTCAGCAGTTCATTTATGAATTGATAATTTGTTGTAGATGGAGTATGTGAATATTTTATGGATTTTAAAAACGAGAATTAATGTCAAGCGTACTTTTGTTGTACCTGATTGCCTATTGCCTTTAGCTTTCCACTAATAATTGAAAACAAGTAGGAGCTGATAGCGGATGGTAAAGTTGGTTGGAATACCTCTTTCGACTGATTATGCTTTACATGTCACTCACATTATGATGAAGTGGTCTTTTTGAAATAAACCATTATGCCAATGTCAATGCGGAATATCAAAGTATAACAGGTTTTCAACAACAAAACACCTTCATTATGACACACCGTTATCTCTTTAATGGTGGACTCGGCATGAGTTTTTCTCTTTCCAGAGTCCCTGTATTAATCGTTCTCGCAATCCACAATTCAGCGAAGAGTAGTTCTCTCAGCGAGAGGTTTTTAATAATTTTTATGTAATAACAACAAATTGTGGATTTTAACATAGAGCGTGACAGAATGATAGCTACTACTGTGCATTGCTACTTGGACTTCTCAAAATTTGAGTATAACATGAGTGTACGCTTTTTTAAATTTGTCTTCTTATTATTTCATCAAGTCACATAAAAAGTGTAGAAATGAATAAATAATGTGAAGAAGAATTCCGTGTCTTCCTTGTAGACGAACCCATACAGTTGCATTGCTGACATTTCTCATGCTTATGTGGCCCGTCAACTAAAACTGTCCCTCTACCGTGATAATGCGATGTCTCACACCTTTGATGGTCCGAACCCATTCTCTACTTGAGGAGGCATGACTCGCTCGAAATGTGCTACTTAACCTTCCTCCTTTCTTCATCTTCTCCCTCCTTCGTCCGATTTATTTGACGAGTCGAGTCTGTTTTTTGTCTTCATTAAAATACTTAATATGAAATGCTGTTTCGAACGACCTTTTCAATCCGCCAAGTCAGAGTTGTGTAAAGGTAGCTCAGAAAATGAGAAATCTGTTGATGGATCTTTCGTTCGTCCGAACTCATTTTGAAGACTCATTTTTGTTTATCTTTAACACGGTAGTGATATGAAAGAATAGAAAGAAGCACATGCGCTCACCGACTCAAGTTTGTGGTAGGTAAACTTTCATATCATATACGCCTTTTGTGATTGTGACTGCTGAATACCAATTATTATTAGAACACCGGATGCTTCGGCTACTGCCACTACAACTTGATGGCTCCAGAGCAATTGTAGTGGGAGACACAGACTTAGTGTGAAATTAAAAGAAGTCAACTAGGTGAACTTTGTATTATGCATCAGGTGAGTTCCTAAACTGTAGGTTTATTTGGGCAACCTGAAAATCCCCACATTCCTTTTACCACTGCGCCTTATCCAGAATCCCCTTTTACTACTTTTCTGTATCACTACTTTCCCCATTTACCACTATGCCCCTTTACCACACCCTTTAAACACTTCGCTCCAGTTCGGCATGTATTATTTGAAAAGTTCCAATGAGGACTGTGAACACCCTGTCGCCAAAATGAAATTGAGTATCATTTTCTAAGAAAGAAATCAAGGTGATTTTAAATCCGGCGTTTGCTTTGCCTGACCACAACTTATTATACGGTATAGCTCCGGGTAAATAAGTACGTTATGTAAAATACATACGCGCTGAACTGGGGTAAATTGGTTAAAGAGAGTGATAAAAGGGCATAGTGTTAAATGTGCAGTGGTAAAGGGGCTGTGGGGATTTTCCGCAACCCGTTCATTTTGCACAGTGGAAGCAACATTCATTCAAAGAATAGAAAGGACGAGTGGATTGTACTGTTTATGACGTGTTTAATTTCTCACTTGCTTAAGGATCCCTCCCACTTCAATTAGAATTTATCAAAGGATTTATGCATTTATTGAAGAGACACTTAAATTTACTGAATTGAGTCGGCACTGCATTTAATCACGCTCAATGATTGTTCAGTATGTACACACGTGAAGTGATGGTGAATGTTGCCCTAATTAAACCAATAAAATCATTTATAAATCATTAGGAACTGAGATAAAAAGTTGGGAGTATCTTCTAATGAATATAACCAATGTTAGCACTAAATAATAAATGCGTGGTTTTCATGCCTTCGGGAAGAATTGCTTGGCAAGGAGCGTGGAATCTTATGCTCAGTTATTATGTGTACACACTGAGAGTTGTATACACAAACCGTGTACAAAGACGTGTGTTTTTAGGTAATGCCTGCTATTTTTGTTTGGAACGCACTCTCCGTTAACTCTCCGTTATTCATCAAGCACACCAGGGCATATATAATGTAATAACGAAAACGACCCTACCTCTCAACAAAATCATAAAATATGTCGGTGCGAATTAAAAATTCTCTCCAAACATATCATTCAAACAGCGGAAACCTTCCTACCAATTTTTAACGAAGTTGAAAGAAGTATTAACAATGAAAAGAGCTAAATGAGGATCACGTCGGATTAATAATTGTTAAAAAGAGAGACGCGAGAGCATCATAGGTATTAAATATAATAATGTTATGAATGCATTGTAATAAGAAGGCGAGGTGATGGCTTGTTAGTTTTATTTTATTTTATGCTATATAACATCTGGATGAGGTGCCACTAAATTCCGTTTCTCCCTTTCATTTTTATGACGGCACTCGAATCAACATCAACGTCATCAACGCAACATCAACAGAGATGGTGTGGTAACTGGTTAAAGATCATTTTATTTATCGTTTCCAAAGGAAGCGGATACAGATCATTGGATTTTGGTGGTGGTGGTGATGTGATGGCGATTGTTGAAGGAGCTGAGCAGACACAAGAGTAAAAGTCAAGCAGTCAAGAGGAGTCAGTCAATGGAGCTGCAGTCACTTTCAATAGCCAAAATATCAAAACAAAAAGTAATAAGAGAGGAATGAATGCGCACACAAGAGATTAAGGGAAAGGGAGTCCCGAGTTGTGCCGTGCCGCTATCATTTTATACTCCATGGGTATGCTAGTTCCGTTTATTTTACATTTTAACCTTGTAAAAACCTTCACTTTGGCTCTCTTTGAACTCCCTCTTCTCTAAACAGACTGACTTGAACCTTCGTCGTTACCTTATCTCTCTTTAAAAGTCTCCAGCGGTATATAGATTTTTCTCTCCTTTTTATAAAAACCCTTCATCAATGGTGATGAGCAATTGATTCAAAATTCACCTCACAACCCACGGCTTAAATGCTGAGAGAGAGAAAAAAACTTTAATTCGATTCACAGCAGTATTAGAAACTGTTACCAATAACGAAGCGCAGAGCATATTGGTTATTCCCAGTAAGCGTTCCGCCAATGGGTATAATGCCTTCGAAGGAACCATACAGAGTCACATTTTCATTTCAATGTAAGGGGAAAAACCGTGGTGGTGGTGGTGCATGGTGATGCGGTGATGCTCCGGTGCTTAGACTCAGACTGTCGTCCATGCTCCCGCTAACACTCTGCTCAAGGGATGAAAAAGCTAAAGGTGAAGTGGCAGCAGGCGTATTGTGAAATTACGAGGCGACTAAAGAAAGCAATAAATATTTTGAATATGACTTGTCTTTGTGTGTTCTGTTTTCCGTTCTTTCTCCATTATTGACTTATTTGCCTATTTCAATACGTACACGAATTCTTTGCTTTAAACATCTTTTCTTCTCCAGGAGGAAAAACCATTCTTTGGAAAGTATGTTGCATCGTTTTTTTCGAGCTCCTCCGAAGGGCCAACATATATCATATTTTTGTCAGTGTCAGGAAAACTCGGTACTAGAACATACCAGCTAAGCACACAAGTATAAAATGGGACTTTTATTTTTGGTTTTCTTTGCCCTATTCACACATTACTCTTGCCACACTCGTCTACAAATGAAATGATCATATTCAAGTGTTTAAAAAGAGGTGAAAAAAGCTCAACTGAGCTCAGGTTTTCTTCCAGGCGAGGCAGCAAAATGTCGTTTAATAATTTTCTCGAGACCTTTTTTTTCGTTGAGTTGTAAATAGGTGTAGTAACAGAGAATGTGAACCCTATGGCATTGTCTTACATGTGTTGTACCTGTCCTACACAAGTCGTCTTGTCCCTCTCATTTGCCTGGACGGATACAATCAGACTCTCCAAATATGTACTTTGTGTACTTATCTGAACGACGATGATGGTGATGTGATTATGGTGATGATGAGCAAATGGTATTAGAAAATAAACAACAAAGCACTACAACTCAAGTTTTCATTTTCTCCTCCTGTGCTTTGAACCTGCTGGCATTGCAACGGTGGCTGTTTCAACGCTTGAAAATGTAGAATTTATGATTCCTGTGACCGAACGGAGAAGGGAAAAGATTGTAAATTTCACTAAAAAATTTAACCTTCTCCGAGATAAAACCATGAAAACAGAGAGATAAGTTTGGTCTTAATAGGCAAATGGTTGACGTCTTTTTTATTTCACCAAAAGGAGCTGTGCTCATCGTCAGTGTCTCTCAATTTATTTGGACGGTGGACGGCATGATTAAAGTGTAAGTACATAGATGATAGAGTACGCTGGAATTATAATGCTACGACGAGGCATGTATTACGACTGCTCATATCAAAGGAAAGAAAGAAGATTACACGGAGATAAGGTGATGGGTCAGATCATGTACGATTACATAACAACCGCAGCTCGGTAATCATGTCTGCTTCCTTTCCGTCTTCCCACTAATGTAAATGTAAGCATATCATAGACATTTTATTTGATTTGGGATTGCTTGCTGAATGAAAGTGCTTCAGTGACATGCCTATTATTATTGTCGTCCTGTCGAATTACATGATTTTCGTTTTTCTTTTTCTCCTGCCTGCTCAGTAAGCATGTCATTCATTAGAGGAAGTTTTTTTGTCTCTTCCTTTTCGAAGAGTAGGCTCTTTCAGTAAAGCATCGAGTCAAAATCGACTGCAAAAAAGGCAACACGGCCGACAGATGCAGTGTACTGCTATCAGGTAAAAAGAGCCAAACTCTTCTTTTATTGAATTGAGACGAAAATTTTTGTGGGTTTTTACGGGTGGAACTGTGTGTATCATGCCTACAAATTAATACATTAACTACCAATAATAAAACTGTCTTGTGAGTAGTCTAATCAGAGTTGAGAGGAACCCTATAGATCACAAAGACAAGGTCTGAAAATTGAAACTTTTAGTCATATTAAAATATTATCTAGCTTCAAATCGCATAGTTTTCCTGACAAAGCTTGAGACTGGTCTGAGTCTCGTTTTTCCACAAGTTCCCCTCCAAACCTGAAGTGGACATTAGATAGATGGTTCTAAAAAATAAAATATCTAAACTGCTATAAGTGCTTTTACTGCTCAACGGAAAATATTATTTCATGTCGAGGGAAAAGGAGGAAAAATTTCTTTTATGTGTGGCAGCGCACATCGCTCTTCAGAACATTGTACATACCAATCCCGTTGGTACAAAGTTTCTGAGAATTTGCTGAATGCATATCCCGGTAGGACAAAGACAAGAAAAGAAATAAAAGCGTGAAGTGATACTGTTTGCTATACAAAGAATGGTAAGTGACTGGTACTGCTTGTTTTCATCCATTATTTCGTCTCCTTTAAAATCGACGTAAATAAAAGAACCAGACGTTTTTTGCTTCTTTTCGGCGTAACAAAAAGAACCACTGGCATGGGGGTGGTTTGTGGCAAAAGAAAAGTTGTTGCAGGCCGAACCGGATACTTTTTGTAAATCTTTAATGAATTGTCCACATGAATATCCTAATGTCAACCAGTCGGACCAGGCAGGCGCTGAACCTTCTTAAACACCTTTCATACAAACTGTCGTACTATATCATCAATGCTTCATCACTGCGACTGCTGTTCTTAAAAAAGGTGAATAGCTGACTACGATTTATTGAATATAGTCGACCGAATACTAGAATCTCCTCACAATCTTGCAATACTTGATTCTATACTAAAATTACGCACAAATCAAATTCAAGGATAACATCGTCACTGGGGACACGACTTCTTAATGTCTTTCACTGGATACTTTCTCATTTCTTCCCGCGTGATTCGCGTGATCAGCTAATGTATGAATGAATAATTAACACACGATGTGTAAACATCACGAATGCTGCACTATTGAACCTTGTGAAAAGCGCTGGTGAAAATTTCTCAAAGTATTTTTATTTCAAAAATTTCTTTATCGTCTAACCAAATTTTACCAGTTACAGAATTATTCATTCAAAACGTTAGCATTTGCATTTTAGTTGCGGAGAAAACTGGCTAAGAATAAACATCAATTGACGTCACAATTAAACAAGCTTATTTAATACCATAAGGTTTGCTTATTAAAATTAGGTTGTTATAGACTTGTAGTGATAGGTGATTAACACTCATGGAAGAATGGTTTAAAGATAGATTGGATTCGTCAGTATTAACTCTCTGTGTGATTTGATTTGGTTGGCGTGTGTCTTTAGAAGAATATCCATTTAGTTGTGTGCAAATAAACAACATGGCAGAGAAATTAACATGCCATGAAAATGCTAATTGCTTCAAAACTTTATTACACAAATGATGCCGGTTTTATTTCGGAATTAATCCCTTTACTCTATCGCAGAACTCATCCACTTCTCTCTGGAATTAAAGTGGAACCAAAATATAACAAAATCATTTTATCAGTATAGCTGCTTCCGCCAACATGACAGGCCTGTACAATTACCCTGTAATCCTTAGTGATTACCGGTTAGACTTGAAAATGAATGGGTTCGTACAACGACGGAATAAAATACGCTCTTCAATGAAAATATTAAAATAATGAGAAAAAGTGTGATAAAATACCTACGAATCGTCCCAGTTCCAGTAATGCGATGCTTTTACGCATTTTCACCTTTCACAATTCCATTCGTGGTAATGGTATAATATTTAAATAGAGGAACTACATTCGGTCTTAATTAATATGAAAACGAAAGTTTGACTCTCGTTTTCCGTGTTTACTGAAGTACCGCGCTAATCTTTCTGAGTTAATCATAATAGATATCACACGAAAACCTACATATCCCTATCAGTTCGATTTGTCCATTATCATTTAGGATCAGCTCATTTTTAGCACAGTTTTTAGGCCACAAATTTGTCAAACGGTGATGCATAGGGTCGTTTCCCTCCTCAGAAAGATTTTTTACCTTGTTCTCTGAAACTGAATGTTGAAGAACAAGCAGTACAATATTCCGCCGACATTTTTATGGCACTGTCCACCGAGGTTTCATTTATGGTGGTTGATGTCGTATGGTATTGAGAAAACTTTCTTCTTTCTGATCAGACACGGCTTAAGTCATGTTAGATTTAGATGGAGACTGCTTAATCCGTAGAAAGATGTCTTGAAAACTGCAACTCATTAAATTTGCATACTTGATACTATGTAATCCGCTTTGTCATAGTGACATGAAGCAGGAATAAATTAAAATAAACAACGAGAGTGGTAAATGAGTATAGGACAAAAAATCGGCGGACTCAGAACGAGACGACCTCACCAGAACCAAAATGTGTGTTCATCAAATTATTACAAAAAATATATATACCAGTTTTAAGATGTTGCTGTTTGTTAATCCTGTATCAGACAGAAAAGTGGACAGATACGATGATAAGATAAAAATGATGCATCGAATGCACAAATCTTTCGCGTACAGATTCTTACAGGCACTCTTAGCATGTTCATATTTCTGCTTCAGTTCGAGAAGCTTATCCATTTTCCAAATCATTACAAATATGAAATTATTTATTCTTAGTTAAATGAATTCGTGCATGTAGTTGTTATGTTTTGATAAAGGAATCGAATAAGTATGCTCATTTTTACAATAAATCTTCACACATGTTTCTGGACGGCAAATTAAAATTATAACATATTTTATGACACCTAACAATATGATGCAATACAAATGACTCTTACAAATTCTACCTGAAGAGTCATTTGCTTACCGTGTACAAGATAGATCAGGTTGCATTATCTTTCTAAATGCGTGCATTGTTGTGCGTGTATTTCAAGCAAGATGATAAATGTTGACAATAAAAAATTCACAGTCATGTCCATATTTCATGAGTACTTTTTTCTATCTAAATGCACAAGGTTGCATTACAACAACAAAGTGGAAACTAAACCACTTCTCTGATGTAATTTACAATAAGTCATAATTTTTAAAATCTAATATTCAGCTCCAACTGATATTAGAGGACCTTCGAACGGTCTTCTGGTCAAGCTGACTCGTCGGTGTGCTTTCTAAAAAATACGTTACATTTTTCGTTTGCTTTGTTAAAGATGCAAGAAAATGAGCAATCCAATTGTAGTTGTCATAAAATATAAAGTACATCACACCAATATTCTCGATCATTGAACGGGCATTGAAATTAATGGTTTCCATACAAATCTGTTCGATTTCAGTTGCCATAATATTTTATGTCGTATTATTTATTATGCAATTGACTAGATATGTGAGGAAGGAAAAAATTACGAGCTGTTCTATAAAGAAAGACTTCTGACAATCGCTTATATTCAGATGATAATCTTTACAAGCTTAGCTGGAGGATTGGCTTGTCTGCGAGAAAGATCCGACCGTAACGTTTACTGTCGTCTTGTACGTTGTAAAACTATGCGAGATCTTTTTTTTTGTTCACGGTGACAATAACAGTTGTCCCGTGACAACATTCTGTGTCGGATATTTGCGAGAATTAATGACGGTATCACAGTAAGTCTGCCCATGATAAGTTGTGTAATGTAGAATTAAGGACATTTTTGTCATTAACCCCTTGTCAGTATTCTCGGTGGTCCTAAGCTGCGCGCTGTATGCATAATTTGTAATGATATTAATAATTGTACGTAAGCTTATCTGTCTTTAATGTACATGTCATTGCAAAAATAATTAATTACTTGCATTTATTTGAATTTTCCGTAAGAAAAACTAGACAATAAAGAAGCTCTAAAGGGTTGCATAAAGTTGGTTAAACTATGGCTTAAACAGATTCTAAGCCACCAGAGTGCAGAATGACTCTGTTGGCGAAAGCACGACGCACAAACACCTGCGTCTACATTGTATTTCCATTACATGGTTCATCAAGTTAACAATACTTTCCATCGTTCTGTTCTGAAACGCAAACAGAAAATACATCACATACTTATTTGTTAGATACTGTAAATATCCCGAAGCTCCACAAATGGACTGTGGTAAAACATTTCTATTGTTGTTACAGAGCAGTTGTTGAAAAATTTTCGTGCTTGCTCCGAGGTCAATTAACGAACAAGCAAGAGACTTTATTTGTACAAGTAATTACCATCACCGAGGCGCACCGTATTAGCCATTAGCTTTTCAAAGTCTCTCCTCTCCCTCTCTTTTTCTCTTCCATCTCTTTCATTCACACACAAATCTAAACACCAACAGGAACACAAAGCTGCATCAATTTACTTTGGAATTGTAATGCACATCCAAATGTGTTTTCTACACATCATTCTTATATGAAGTTGGAATCAACCATAACTTCATGAAGTTAAGCAATTGGATGTAACATATACTCTGTAACTTTTGTTTATGTCGACGACGAGTGGTCATGCCATGGTTTCTACAATTTTAAAATGTTCCTTAATATTGTTCATTCCAATGATAAACAAAAGAATGAATATCTCAGCACGTCAGCCAGTAAGTCACTCTCCCAAGAGTGCATTTACAATGATTCACTTCCCATTATATTATTCATTATTTGTTAGCTATTATTACTACTAAGTAGTAGCAGTTATATTTTATTGTAATATTTTACGCATTGTATTGTAATTTCAATAGTTTATCTCTCAGAAGCATCTTGATCGCATTGATACAAAGTAGGACGGAACGCAGCCTCTCTATCTCCTTTGGAATTTTTCTAACATGTTCATCAACTAACAAGCAGCGGAATCTTTCCTGATAATGATCTAAAAAGAGTTTTGTCACCCGATAGACTAGACTGATCCTTTGGATTGATTACTGCCAGACACATTATCCCTAAAGACGACCCATGAATCCGGTCAAGCTGAAACCGATGCGATGATGAGTATCAAGTTTCTCAGGGAAAGTCATCTGACCCGAGCATACCAATTATGATATTATTTATGCATAGATTGTGCCTGATTATTTTGCAGTTTGTCAGGCAAGATATTGCCATATGCCATGTGCTAACCATACCTTTTCGCGCATGGTAAATGTGATTACGCTACAATCATTCCGGTTGATAAAACAATGAAGAGTGACGTTCCACCGGTCACATCTCTTCCTCATGGTCATCAGATCCGTTGTTCACTTTTTCATTTGTTTCGGCACGCGGAACAATTTTTTTTGTCGCAATAATTTTGTTGATTAATAAGATTACCTGAGGATTTTCAATACACTTACGTATAAATTCGTTGACTTGCTGTTGTCCTGTGTCTCTCTTCTTCCACTCTGCCCTTCAAATTTATCTCGGTCTTTTTAAGTTCATCGAGGAAACGTAATGACATTGGCATTGCAGTATCTCTCAAAGGAGATTATCTTTTTCCTGGCACGAATAGCTCAAATATTACATACCTACCTACTTGCATATATTACAGCATTTAGCTTTGTTTGTTATGAAACTAGTATTACCCAGAGTATCCACACATGCACTCGCTATCTACTACTTTCCCTTTTATCGCCCTTTGGTTATCTCACTGCTCTGTCTAGAATGAGAGCCTGCCAGTCACTGTGCTACTCCCACACGAGAGCACGGCGTTTAAATAATATTATAGCAAAGTCCAATTTAAAAAGAATTTGTCAACATCTCCTTCATCTGTGCCTGGCAGGTGACGCAGGAAATATGCGGTTGTAAACGTTGAGACATCGGAAATTGAGTTATTTTACTCCATCAGATTCCTCTTTGATTAGAACAAATGAAGGTGTGTGCATTCGTGCGTTAGCGTTACTACGCAAGCTACATTGTGCAATACGACATTCATCCAGCATTCCTTCGTATAATTTAACACTTGACAACAATAATTATTTTTTATCTTAAATCTAATTATCTGTTACAATGGCTATGTTTCGTTGAAATTAAATAATGTTCACAGTAGTTTTACAAGCATCATCATCAGTTTATTAAGTTGACAAGAGCTTGTAGCGTTGTAGCATTGCAGAGGAATTCGAAACATTTACACGGCTGGTTGCTTATCTTGCGCAAAGGTCGCTTCTGAGAAAAACTAAATTTAGAGATAGACTGATTTGAAGTAATACCCAGTAATCATTCGAATCTCGAGTTTCTATTGATATAATACTTTTACTCGGTATCTGTTAACGTTATTTATTATCGTCATAACTAACTGTAAAATTATACAACTCTAAAGAGTGTGCACTGCTCCTGTTGTTAAAACGATTATAGTCCTAACTCGTTCTATATGTATTAACGTTTAAGTTATATAATGTAAACAAAGAAAAAGCGCTACGCAAATTATTCTTATGGCAAAAATCAGAACAAAGGTACGGTCATTGGAAGGATGATTTTTGTTTGCATATGATAATTAGCTATTGATACTTGCGATCGTGTCGTACCAAGAAACGTACGCATTTGTTAAGAACACGACTTTCCATTCATTATGGAGTTAATGGAGAGTGAAACAAAAAGGTTGAATAATTTTCAATACTGTCCGACAACAAGACAATTGCATCGTGCAGTGCACTGTATATGTAATAATAAGTTCATCCGCATCTCGTCGGTGACAGCGACACCATTCGAGTCTCCTCTTGCTCTTCGAGTTTGAAAGCAAAAAAGCAGGACAAATCAGCAAAACATCAAGATTTCTCACTTCTGCATTCCAAGCAGCATATTTAATAGACAGAAAGACACTTTTAAAGCGCATTGTTTTAACCATCAACCAGGCAAATTTTTTACTTCGACTTTGTCAACACTGAGACCCAGGGTGTAATTTTTGTTGATTTTCTTCCTGCGTGAAAAAGCAGGAAACATCGACGCTGCATTTTAACGCTAATGTAGGAATGTACTTTGCATGCACGAAACTCATTCAATCTCTAACAATGAAATATAATCACGCAAGAGATTAAATTATTATGACAAGTGTTACCTTAAAAGAGTGGCATGGCGCTGTATACGGCCATGTTTGGCACCATTGGTATGTTCACTAGGAAATCCGGTGGTGGTGTAATGTAGAGGTCAAACAATAGTTTTCTCTACTAATTCATGGTTGTATGCAAGAAAGCAAATGGAATTAAGCATCGTCTTTCCGTAATTTGGATTCCTCATTTCATCACTCCACTGTCGAAGCAAATACTAACCCCACCACTTTTGTCAATCGGATATCAGTGCCTGAAATAATGGATTTTTTTGTTAAATGCACACGTATTCTTGGTTTGCGACTGTATAATATCAATCTAAGCACTGTGTCTTACAGAGACAAGTGTGAATTATCATTGCGTAACGTATTAACACGCACATTAAAATGATATAAAAGCTGCTCATCATCATCGACGTAATGCTCTCAAGAAATGATTCTATAATTTCCTTTCTACACATGTTCGCCGAGTGCGAGTTTTCAACAATGATATAATGATGCTTGCAGGACAATTATAGCATTATAAAAATAAATGTAATATTTATTGTTGTTTATATACAAACAGACAAGAAAAGTTCAGCCACTGCATCTTGTGCATGCACTTTTAGTTAAAGCTTAATTTACCATTCAATGTGATAGTCTTTCTTTTGATTTCTTTCTGTACATAGATATTTGTCATATGTGTATTAATCTTATCAGCTAGTCCCCACTGACTGACGAAGAAGAAATTTTTTTGTGAAATCAATTTAGCAAATAAAGGTGTGTCCATAAGTCCTTGATGTGTGTGCTTGAATCATGTACGTTTTTATGCAACTTACTATTAAATACGAGCTACTCCTCCTACTTGACAACAAGCACATGAACATCCTCCTAAATACTTGAACAGGTTCCTCACTATTTTTACTTGTGCGTTCCAGGAAAGGCGAAATAAAGGCAATCAAGAGGAGAATGTCAATTGTCGATCAACATGCATGTAGCTGAAATGTTTATATAAAATAAAATGAAATCTTAGACACCAGTCGATGCTAATAAATGTATTATTATGTCAATAAAAGAATAACAGTCGGATTCTGCTGGTTCACATTCGCCCACGATGCGTTCGTCAGCGTCTCAAGTGAAACTGAAAATCATTGCAGCGTTGATTTCAATGTAGCAACCTCATGCACTCAACGTCTCTCCCTTCATCATTAAAAGAGCAAGTGAAACACGATTTTAGTTGTGGAGGGAGACTTGGGATTTTTCAATCCACCTCTAGCCAAAAGCTAATGGCATTTTCGTGGATAAAAGTAATTAGTAAATCACATTAGGGCTGGAGTATATCAACTCCTCCTGTTGCGAATCTTTCAAAAATTCACTTGTATATAGCCATGAGGAAATGCAAGTTATCGCATATCACTTACCTACATAAAATCTAGTGTGGATGTGGTACATTTTTGTTAGTAGTATCCAGATAAATGAATACGCACATAAATCATTGGAAAAAACAAAGTGATGACGATACTGAGCTATCTTTAAAACAAACTTGCACCACGTTTCGGAATGTTGTAAAAACTACCTTTTCCGTACAAATCGTTATGAACACTTGAATTGCAAGTTTAACGAGAATATAAAACATTGAAAGCATTTTTCCTAGAGAGTGAGTTTAGACCAGGTAGTGAGTTTACACGCAGGTTGTAAATAACCGCACCATTCTAGAACCAGCTTTAAAATTTCAGAGTACCTTCAACATAACTATAATAAATTATTTTGTGTACGAAGAAGAGTTTTCTGGTTATAGTGAGACTGTTGCTTCTTAACTGTAGTGTCTGAACTGATTCTTTTTCCTTTGCTGTTATCCCTCTTTGAGGAATCTTTGTAGTTCATCTTCTTACTTTGTAGTCAGATATTTACTGCCATTATTTGTATACGAAAGTGAGCTGTTTGTTACGGCAGTACCTACATGATCGGACGAAATGTTGAAACATGTGAATGAATCCACTGACTGATTTATACAAGCCACGCTCGTGGTAAAACGAAGGTGCTCTAATAGCTCTCAAACGTTCCTGTCCTTTCTTTTGAGACTTGCTACAGGAAAATAGTGACCGACTCTCAGACCCATTGTCATACATTGATTCCCAAAGTAAGCTATAAATGCTTCACACAATGAATTGAGCGGTCAGACATCGACATCATCAGAAAACTTTTAGGAAATGGACACTTCTACCTAGTCTTCTAAAATGATTGAGTTGTGTATGTCGCAGAAGAAATAAAAACGACGAAACATTTTTGTGAAAGAAGGGTTGCCTGCGTGCTGTTGCCTGGGTAGCTTGGATGTGTGTGCATAGGTAAAATGCTGTATTATTATGTTCATGAATCTGTCCCTTCCCGGCCTCTCACATACTCATAGATGGGTGGATGAAGAAAGGCTTTCAAAAGAGTTTTGGAATTGTCATTTTGGCAATGCACCGTACCGAGTCCTGAGAATCATTCAATCATTTTGTGTGGGTCGTCTCTGACCTCTGATCATAATGGTCACCTGGGAATGATGTAAAGGAGTGTCCGAAACAAATAACGCTAATGTGTTCCCTGCCAACAGTAGGTAATGTTCAAACTGTATAATATGGACATCAAAGTGAGTGAGTATTGGACCTCACGACGAAGACGACGACGACCAAATAATTCCTCACAAAGGCATCAAAATCGTATTATATTATTATATTATGCATTAACTTTGTGTCCGTTGTGAGGAAGGAAGACTGCCCAAAGGAACAGAGTCCTTCTATTGTAAGAAGTAACGTGTTTCTTGAACGCATCCTCCTCCTCCTGAAACACCGCATAACTTTTACTGCACCTAACCGTGTCCACCGAAACATATTACTTTTATGGATAGATAGACTGATTGCAATGAAGGAAATGCCAAGAAGAGGGGAATAAATAATGTAATAACCGAACAACAAACACTGAAACCAAGAAAATATTTTTGTGAATTGTTAATAGAAATAATGGCTCATATGCACAAGCAGCGCTTACTTTAGACAGATAGATTCATAATACACGATATTTAGACAAATGTAGTTATTTACGTACACGGCGGATGCGGGTTTTTGTTCATGTACACTACCGTTTGAGCTGATATTTTCCTTGTTTCTCTCTACACTCCTTGTGATACTTAGGTTACAATCTTGCATTATAAAAAAGTGTTTGTGTGTTATTCACAAGTGGAAGGAAAGAAAGAGATTTTCGGGAAAAACAAAACAGATTCCAAAGTCTGTAGGAGGGCCTTTCCAGTATTAGACAGAAATGTTTTACAGCCCCAGCATGGTCATAAAATTTCATTACACCTGAAAATGCCGATATGAAAAACCTTACGATTCTCTACTGTTGATTCTTCTCTTTTTTTTTGCTTCTTGACTTCTTCACTTTTGTGCCACGAATGAATTCTTTCTTCCTTATTGTGGATTATGACTGTGAAAAGAAGGTCCTTTGAATTATTATTATTTACGCACAATATCCTCAATGTATCTTGTCTCTATCTCCTTTCTTTCCTCTGTCCGACTACCTGACGATATGACTTTGCTCTCTCACCTTCACCATTATACGTTACATATTGTTGTGAGCTTTAGCACCCGCCTTACTTGCACACATTTTAGATGACCATAAAATTGTCCTTTAGAAAAACACCATCATTATTGTATTATATTATATTCCTTTAACGGATTTTTTCGACTTGTCACTTTTAATTCAAACCAAGGGAATGTCTACAACTAAGTCAATACACTTCATATTCTTCTTTTTTTGAGAATTTTGGCACAAGTGGCGCCCTTCGCATCGTAAAATAGGTAAGCACAAATATGGCAGCATTAATAGCTCAGCTTCTCTTCACCAATGTTCAACAAAGTGGTAATGACTTTCGGGTTTCGACTCTTTCAGTCGTTTGACAGCGTGTAATGCAGCCTTGTTACATGTATGTACATGTGGAAATTTAATGGTGTTTTCCTTACGCAGTTATTGCAAGCAATGACCAGGAGAAAGAACAGTGAACTAGAAAGTTTACAGACACTAACAATGCTTCTCAATTCATTCCGAAACAATAAGCAGACAGCAATTAAAGTATCAAATGTATTATAAAAGAGTCGTGAAAGGTAAAACGAATTTGACGCGCAAGGTGGTTAAGTTAAGAAGATTAAAAAAAGTTAAGCGTTTATTGCATTTACCATGTCAAACAAAGGGCAAAGGATGAGCGGTCAAAAGGATAGTTATAAGTCTTACATCGTGTTTATTTATGAACATGAGTACATGACATATCAGTCAATAAAAACATTATCATGGAAGAATGCGCGGTGAGAGTAGGATAATATTAGAATAGTCATTAAGTGGAAATAATGAAAATGCTTACTTTTTGTCGATGTTCATGTGTCGTTTGGTAGGACATTGAGTCCCGGTTTGTGGGAGCCACGAAAAAGCGGAACGGCCTGGAAACCGCCCGCTTTTCTTCCGCAGCACCACAGTTTAAGTGGTATCCCTAAAAAAACTGATTCACTTAACTTTTATCCTCCTGTCCTACGTTGCCCCACACACAACTTAAATTATTGGACCCTTGAACGGCAATTGTGTCTCGCTCACAGCTTGGAAAATCTTCTTGTCGACGTAATGTTTAGGTAGTAGAGGGATAGTGATGTAATAATCAATTTTGCTGCTGCTTTCTATTTTCTCGTTATGTCTGAATTTTCTTGTCTTTGTCGCTTTTCGCCTTTATATGGAGAAATTAATAAGTTTGTCTCTTGAAGTTTTTAAAAACGGTTTCAGAGCGCATCTCCCTCCAATGTTACTAATTTAAGATTTGATGGGACTGCAGTGAAAACATTGGTGATAATGAATGTTGATAGTAAACTGGACGCGAAAATCCCAGATTTTGGGTTGATATTGAATTTTCAACACAAAGTTTCACATTTATATTTTTACTCTTACACCTTTTACTACAGAATACTACTACATATTTCTTCTATTTTATCTCATCTACCTTCTTTGCCCTGTTCAGCACATCGCACAAATATTTAAATCATAATACATTTATCTTTAAAAACGGTGAATTATCGCATTGAAATGTTCGTATAAAAATTCTTTAAGCATTGTGATGAAAAGTAGCTTTAGTGCAACAACACGATAATCATAACACGCGGCGAGAGATTATCTCACCTTTCTATATTTAATGTTATGATTACAAGCGGGTTGGTTGTTTTGCAATATTTTATATCAGTGCAAATAATAAAACAGACAAAAAACTAGAAGTACACAAAGTTTTCGTGTTTGCCAATGTATGTGTTAACGAAACAAATGCATCGACTCGGACTCGGCAACATTTTACTACATTAATATCAAGGAATGACATTTATTTAAACCGTCCAACGCGGAGCAAGTTTTTGGTGGATGAAGATACGATATGATGTATAAACACAGATAAACTTTTATACTCAATTGATTATAATGCGTATTATTTTCTATGATGGGTATACTGGGTAAAATCGCATAGAACTGCTCTCATCAATACAAATGCCAACAATGATTGCTTCTCTACCAAAAACGATCCCTTTTGCGTTCATTGAAATTCAATCACTGTAACACAATTTCTTTTTGAATACAAGTTTGTAGGGCTCTCATTATTTTACATGAGGTGTCAATTATTTGATTGAAAAGTTATTAAACAATACCAATATACAAATGTTAAAAAACTAAAATATCTTCCTAATGTAAGCATTCCACTTTCTCTAAGTCGATGACATCTATCAGTTTTTATTGTTTTCCAAAAATGATTTGATTCAAAGCTTTTTCGTGTCGAGAGTGTTAATTGGCTAACTAACCAATAATGAGATAATACCAAGAATTTTTGTGGCTAATTAATTTGGACTATACCTATTAATCATTAAACTTAATACCAAGCAACAAAATCTTAGCCCAATTTGCACGATATAAATGTTATTGAACTATCAGTCATTTCGCACGTAAGACTTTAAGAATAACGTAAAACAGAGCAATTGTTATCAATTGAGTCATTAATTGATGACATCTTTTAAATCATGTTTGCAAAGATTAACATTTATATTACATTAGCGTGAACCTGCTCCAATTTACACTGTTTTTCCAGGTGGGGAAAATAACGTACAAAGTATTTAATATTACTGAACTTTCACATACGTTCATTGTTTACGAACAACTTTCTATCGTCTACAGAAGTTCAAAAATAAAAGTGCAAATGTGCACTGGAGTTCTGCTGAATGATTTTCAAAAGTCTCTTTACAATTTTCACAGTTCCTCAAGAAATACAACACGAACGAAGAAAGTCTTGGAAGAGAAAATCACTGCATGAACACTCAAAAGATAAAATGCCACAGCCTCCACTCCGTAGCTGCAAATGCAACAAAGATTTCCTTCGCATTAGCTGAAAGCTGGTGAGCCGCCGTTTGAGACAAGATGCACGCGAAAAACACAAGACAAACAAGAGAGCTGCAATGTGATATCGTGTGGTTTTCATGAGCCACTGGCGATAACTGCTGTGAGAGCAGAGCTCAACGCTTTGAACAACGTCGCTTGGACTCACAATGAAGATTCTTTGATCTCTTGCCTTCTCTCTGTCTGCTTTTGTCCCAGTATTCTCTTTCTGTATTCTCTCTCGCAGCTTCTTTACTCAAAGTAGTGTATAGAGTGAAGGTATCGACGACGATGTAACGATCTCAGCTTTTCTTTTTCCCAATACCTGATTTTGCCCCAGCTTTGCTTACCTGAGCTGAGTGGGTGAGAGCGCCTCAATTGTCTGCAAGTGTAGTTTGGCTTAACTGCATACCCAAAATCCAGCAGCCGGCCCAGACAAACGTAAGGTAAGCAAAGCAACTACTAAATGCGTCAGGCCGATAGAAAGGGAACATCGAACAGTACTCTTCGCACGAGTGAAGGAATTTATTTATATCAGGTCGACATAAAATAGTTGAATATTTTTGTATTATAATATTATTATTACTCGTATTTGTTATGCGTGACAAAGGATAACTTGGGCAGTTAGGATGGCTCTACGATTTCTCCATCTATGTACCTACTACTATCGTTGCGTTCACCACATTTTGAGAAAAAATAAATAATATACTGAAATCTCAAAAACACTGACTGATGGGTGAAAACTTTAAACCCTATCGCATTGTTGTTAGTCTTTTGCCTCGTTGTCATCATGCTAACTAAGAAACAATATACTATCCTTACACCACATATCCACCTTTATTCACCTTTTTTGGTTAAAAATATGGAACAGTTTATAGTAAAATAAACCATTATCCTTCTAAAAACGATGAAAATTTTTCGCATTACCAATAACGTTTTGTAAACTGATGAACGCAGTCTTTTGACGTCATTGTAGAATAAATTTTCCGTGAGAACACAGGCAAAAAGTAAAGTGTTACTATGAATGACTTTGGAGAAAATTTAGAAATTTAAGTGCGCGATAATCATGAAATGTGAATTTGTAATAGGTAATTAAATTTATTTTCGGGACAACGAATAACCCGCCATAGCCATATCTTCAAGATGAAAGGATTTTCTTCTTTATCCTCATTGGCAGTAAGGTGCTTACGGGGAAATCGAATTTCTCGAGAAAGAATACGACTTGTCATTAAAAAATTATTACCAAAGAAATGAATTTCATCTATTTTCAGATTACTTTCCTCAAATCGCACTTCAATATAAAAACTGAAAAATGATTCGCTCTCACACTTAACACACCTATGTGATTAAGTACATATGTTTTAACAATTGGTATTATGATTTTGGTGACGCAACTTTGAAGACGTTCTCTGAAATTACCTGCATTTTAGTACTTCATGCAATAATTCTAATGGTCTATATGATTGGTTTGGAGAATTTTGATGTTCGTTGTGACGAGGGAAAATTTCACCTTACAAGAGGTATGAAGAAATAGCAGTAATAATCTAACCTTTTTTAGGGTGGGCGTTAAGTCAAGGCAGCATTAAGACAGCTCCCCGGTCTTGGTCGTAACAATTCTCTGGCTTTTAATGAATGACACATTTAATCATTCATCATCAAATTTTTTTTATTTCTATAGTCTATGTATGTGCTAATTCAAAGTTAATGTAAGCCCTTATAATAAGAGTTTACGCCATAAAATTATGAAATTATAGTGTTTGTTTATTAATACAAAGATACGGCTGTTGATGATGGGAAAATGTTTATAGTTGCTGTATTGAGGATCGCGGTTGACGACGACTCCACTTCTCTGCAATAAACGGCAGAAGTGTGAAGTGCAAAAGCTGATGAGGTTGGAGATAATGAAGGCAAAGCTGAAAGCTATAAAACGGTATTAGTTTGAGTCACTAATAAAAATCTCTAAATAGCTTCGACTTTTGTTGTAGTTTCTCTGGACTCTTACTACGTGATACTCATTTGTATAGGCTATGATCTCCGTAATATTGGTTCATCAGAGATAAAGTACTGGGAGATTTAGCCTGTATGTACTTATACTTATTGTTAGTTTAATCACCGGAATATATGGCTTGTCGGCAGTCATAATTAAGTTTGCGAATAATCTACCTGAGAGTATTACTTACTTATTTACTTTTATCTGAAGTAATGATGCGACCTAACATATTGCTGGTATGGCAAGTGACAAGTGTTTTATATTGAAACAATTGTTTTAATATGCAATGCAAATATTTTTAGGAAAAAAAGTTTCATACATATTTAATAATGCAGCAGGCGACAGAAAGGCAGAGTCTAAAGGTTATGCGTGGCAAGCCTATTAAGTCTCCAAATCTTTCGGGAAATAAAAAAGCTATTTACGTTGTGGACGTCGGTAATGACGTCAAACACCGGGTAATAAGAATACGGTATAAGAAATTCACTACATCGAATGCTGGAAATTTTATATATATTCACTGCGGAGTTTGAAGATATGACTGTGAAAAATTTGGTTCCAATCAACGGGTAGAACCGGCGTTATTAAAATGGCAGTCAAACAGCCAACTGGCTGTAAAATTTAAATGAAGACAAAAATTTCTCAGGTGATAATAAAAAGAGGTTTGAGCCAATGAATAGGTGCATAATTTGGTAGGACGGATTCGGATCAGCGCATCTACAATATTTAATTATACCTTTCATTTTATTACAACGTTCATAGACACGCGTACGAACTCAATAAACATATTACTAGGATAGGCCATGATAATTAGCGTTTACATTTTAAACCTCGTAAATGTCACCCTGTCCCCCGACATTGCCTGGAGTACTTTCATTTTTATACCTATGATGCCATTCAAATTGTGAGAATTAAAATGAATGCGGTTGAAATTGTAAACCGACCGTCAACAAAATACCAAAGTAATAGCATGATTACGCAATAAATATTTTAAAATATTTTACCGAGGAATTCGTCTGCTGGATGCAAAAAATATTCGTAATAACACATTTCTCAATTATGTTTATAGAGTAAATAAAGAATTATTATTCTTTTACAACCTCAGCGGAGAGATTTGGAATTAAACTGACTCGAAGTAGCGAGTAACTTCAGGTGTGTGTGCATTGATATTCATTCAGATTAACGAAATGTAAACGATTACAGGTTGCTGAGGAAGTCTTTGTCAAACCTGCGATGTTTTAGCCAGTACACGATATGGCAGAGTGAGAAAATGGAAGATGCTGTGAATGTAGAATGTGAGTAGCACATTCATACTTAAAATACCAACGCATGAATGGACTCAGAGTTTTTGATCCGTTCACCACGTTTTCAATGTCAATGTTGTTTACCCAAACACTTCAAATTCAACAACGCAATAACATGGTAAAATCAACAATCTTTTAGACAAAAAAAGCATTCCAGAGGTTGCACACACATCACAAAGCTCGAATGAATTCATTAAGGTGACAGAGCGGTGGAAATAGCGATGGCATTTGCCGTGCATTTCATGAGCATAAATATGAACTTTGTAATGATGGTTTTTGAATAGATTAGGAAAAAGAAAAGTTAGTTTACTTGAAACGTTTGCTTTTCGCCAGTAGCACCATTGGCATGACATAATATTTTCAAATTTCCTTGTAACTACAGAAAAGTGGCTACTTTAATGAACGATTAACAGCCACCGAACTTCTGGGATTAACGTGTATGCACACATGGCTACAACTGCCACTCAGAAGGATTTGTTGCTCGCTGGGACGATCAATTATTTAAAATAATATGATTCTTCTTTGTACCTACACCGATGTTAGTTGTATGCGCAGAATTTAGATGGAATCTTCCAAAAGTAGAAAGTGCACGTTTATCCGTCTGATAATCAAAAAGGACCTCGCAGCGACAGCAACTTTTGATACAGCAACACATGCTTTTATTCTTCATAACGGGATGAGTTTTTGTGGCTTGACCCAAGCTTCCTCTGACTTTCGTTACCACTAAATTTAGATAAAAATGCTGAACCTGCTTGACGTGATATTTTATTCCGGTCTCATACGCCACACTTTGCAATCCCAAATTCGTATTTTGACACTTCTATCATGTAATTTCCATTTGCGTCGCTGAATCCTTCAGGCAAGTCAACCAACCATGCTATAATTTGACATCAATCATTTCTGCAGTAACACCAGCATACAAAGAACAATTGTACAAACTCGTGTTCAGTCTACCACAATTCAGTTTGTCTAATGTTCGTCTGCTTAAATATTGCATACTCGTTTCTCTTCATCGCATAATCCATCAGTCGTGTCAAATTGTATTATTTTGGAATAAAATTCTTTTGATCCATTTGACAACTGAAGACAAGAAGACACCATAAGTTGCGTGTAAGGTAGGGTCCAAGTCGTGGCAGTGAAAGGTGGTTTGACCTGGTAGGTGCTCACAAGAAATAAGGTCCGATGCTCACTGTACTAATGGCGAGGAGAGAAAAATGAAATTGGAAAATCCTCAGAATAAAATACTTCTCGTAAAAGTCTCTAAATTTTAGGATTTAAAGGTAGCAAAATAAAACTAAAAATATTTCCTAAAATATGTTGCAGCAATTTGGAACTCATTTAGTTTTTGATACAATACTCAAATGACTTTTGAGACTGAAGTTAATATCACAATCTTCACAATCTTCTTGACCCGCTAGGAATTACAATTTTTTATTTCCCGGAAGAAATCAGCTAATTTAAAGAATGTTTGATAAATGTTTTGTTCTTATTCCAAATGTGTATGTACATAACATGATGCATTAATGCATGGCTTCACAAGCATTTCACGTTTAAATGGTCCGGCATCAAAATTTACAGGCTTTGGGGTTTATATATATTTTGATTTCAACAAAAAATCCATTGGTAACCTTTCGTGTTTTGAAGAGACTAACAAAATGAAAAACACATTATTTTAGACAACGTCGTCCACCGGTAACAATAAAGAATATGTAAAGACCCTTTAGAAAGACTTTTGTAAATAGTACGTGCATTACCGTGTGGGTGCATACTTAAATAGATATATCTTATATGCATGTAACGCATGTGCATGAACTAACAGATTAAAGGGTTTTGTTGCAGTTGCAGGTAGGAAAAATTTATATCATAATGAAATATTTAATTATCTGTAAACATGAAACAGGTACATAAGTAAGGTAAAGTATTGTTTTCAAATCTGACCACTTTCAACTCAGAGATTGCTCTTTTTCTAGAAAATTAATCTTTCTTTGGGTCCCTCAAAAAACATTCGTGTCTGTTTCCTGGAAAGCGTCCATTTTTTAGGAGACAGGGTCTTAAACAATTTACTTATTATAATACAAATTTTTGTATATATACGCTGCCAAAATATGAAGAATGAATTTAATGCGGGAATTGGCAATATGGCATCGACAACTTTTTAATGTTTCTTGTAAATTCCAATTGGCCCCAAAAGATTATAGGATAAAGTAGAAAATAAAAAACGGCAGGTGTAAAAAGGTTGATATTTGTCTACGTTAATATAATTAACCCGATAAAATAGTTCGGCGGATGGTGATGAGAATAACATTTTAATGATAAAATAAATGTACTCACAGTGTTCAGTTAGCCAGTCAGGTCATTGAATTACACTATGAACTATCAACAACAAATTGCCCAACGACCCTTTTTTGCAATCATTATTTTCGGCAGGTTTGTATCTAAGTAATTGGTCAATTATCTGTAGTTTCATTTTTCATCTTGCGTTTTGCTACCATGCAGGTTTTCCAATGGAAAGCAGTCAAATAAGGCTTTAAATTTGAACATGTCGGTACTTGAAGATGTTTTGCACATTCTTGTTCTAAGAAGGATGCTTGTAAAATACATAATTTATAATTATAGTAATTTTCTGTAAACGTGCTAATCGATCTCGAAGAGTATCATCAAATCCTCCCACTTGAAACATATAATTTATTTCAAATTAATCGATATTCAATATTGCTCGAGTTCGTACGAAAAAAATCGTTGGCACTTCTAAATCAGCAAGATCGCGGAGAATTCAGCATGACTGATTTCAACTTTACAGAACTTTTTTTTCCTATTCAATGAAATTTTGATGGTATTAACCGTGGAAACAATCTTTTCCTGAAACAGTGCTAACTACTCATGAAACGACGTCAATATAAAAATTTGTGGGTTACAATTAGAACTGATATCAAGGTAACTTTACTTTTTACAAACGCTCGCCGGTCTCTAATGTCTTAAGCTTTATGGGGTCGGGTCCAGCAATTTGCAAACCATAAAACATATCACTAATTTTAGTATCTTCAAGGTAATCACAGAACTTACGTTTTAAGCGGCATTTTATCATACATAATTTTTATTCTCATTTTTCACAATCTCTCATATTTCCACTTTAGTTTATGTCATAAGCTTTAATTGCTATTATATCCAGAAACGCACGACTAGTTTTTATAAGTACCCTCAATTTTTACCGCGATGTCAAATATATTGCCTAACTGAAAAACGGTGTACAATTGCAAGAGTAAATAATTATCTTTTACTATGCAACTGCTGCTATAAATTCATAATAAAGGCATAATATGTCAATAATATAATATATAATATGTAATATGGAATCAGTTTGTTTCAAAGGTAAAATTTTTAGATGGTGAGAATGATCCTCCATTTAGTGTACAAATTCGAAATTACTTAATAGGTTATAGGAAAAACTTATTTGTTTGGTTTTAGGATAGTTTATGATTGATTGTTTTGGTGTACTAATTTGGTTTTTGTCTTTGAATTTTCTACTGTTTATTTGGATTATGACGTTATTTTTTATGGTGTTGGTAAGGGAGAGCAGCTTCTTGTTGATTACGTAACACTTAAATAAATCAATACTCAATACTCATTATTAAAGTCCGGATCAATAAAGTATGTCGAATGAACATTGTACCACTGAGATGTATATTATGTTTCCAGTTGTACATTAAATCTTAATAAAGAATGCAGAAAAATAAAAATATATGATGTTCCAGAAACGGTTTTGACTAATCCAAACGAGCACGGAGTCAAATCAGGAATTATATTTTTCGTAATATGATCACCTTAGTACATTTTATGTAAATACAATCATAAATTTCAATAATACTAAAACAAATAGTGAATTATCTATCTCCATATGAAACTTGCTAGATTAATGTGATTAAAATTTTCTTCAAGCTTTAGTGTTTGTTGACGGTTGTTTAAGCATTGATAGTGTTCTATCTAATGATGGTAATCACAACAGCAACTTCAAGTAAGGTGGTGGCAGTGCAGTCAACAGGGACAAAAATAAAATAAAAGTAAAGACAAACCTGCACGTAAGCAGAATTGTTGCAAGAACAACCGAAACTTTACCTGTTGGAAAATATAAATACATTGAGTGAATTGCAACAGGTGAGTCCGTGAGGTTTGTCTTGATTTCATCTATACCGGGTGGCCTATTCTACTTCTGATCGGTACTTGCTTGATATTTGTGGTAACAATTGAAAAACAATTAAAAAAGTAACCCGGAAATTAACATTCTAACAATAAAAGTGTCAGCCCTGGAAAATTCCTTCAACTTGGAGAATTCCCTTTGGATTATTTTTACTGATGATGATTGTGATAAACAACGCGTATCGAAATAACAATGTTTACAACATGGTGAAACCATTGGAAGCAATACCGTATGACTACTTCGATGAGTTAATTCGAGACAAATTCAGAATTTATTCAGGGGGCGTTGGTTTATTTGAAGACCTTCCAAAAGAACCAATTACATCTTGGAGCATGCGCGGAACTGATAATTACACACTGGAAGGATCTGGACGTAATATATACTTGATAATTGATTCGGATCTCGGCATGATGTTGTGGTACTTCCATGTTTTCGATGGTTTCAATGGTTTCGGCTTTAGCAATAAAATGGGTAAACGTGGTACAGCAAACAAACTGGAATACATAATGAATCACTCGATGTTGCACCCAAATTCAATGGTAGCTGCGAACAAGTCCATTCTCAGCGAACAATACTCCCCAGTTCGAGAAGTAATGGAGAAAGTTTTGCGGAAGGGTCAGTTGGAGTTACTAAAGCAATCGATAAGAAAATGCGATGATTTGGCTGTCATTCTACCGCAGAATGAATGCACTTCCATTGAATACAAATGGAGACACATGAAGAATCTGCAGGTTGGAAAAGAAAGACTGTTTGAATCTATCCTGGGATTCAACATAAAAGGTGCTGTTCCTTTGCCTGTGTGGAAGCGTATCAGAGTGATGGAGTTTGCAGGGGTATGGCTACGATGGAGGGAATTGTCGCAACATGGTGCCAACCTGAAACGGGCAAGTCCAAATAGACATGCGCCAGGGGTTGTGGAGCCAACAATGCATGGAAACACATTGGTCATCTTTGTTATTTTTCTATGTGGACTTGGTCTGGCTATTGTCGTCTTCATATTAGAATGTTTTAACTTAATTTATGAAATCTTTAATTATGGGCTTGCTAGGATATTTGCCTGGTTACGTGACACTAACATTTTTTTAGCGAAGAAGATGATATGGATTTGAGTAAAATTCTCTTTTTTAATTTGTCACAGTCAATTAGGGAATGGCAAACACGATTTGGATCCTGCTTCACCAGGACCCGTATTTATTCGACTGCGACCACCACAAGTTAAGTATTTTAAGATAATTTCTAAAAGCTATAATCCCGGGCTTGCTTGTCTTGCCTGTTTGCGTGCTCCTAAGGTGCATTTTGCAAGAAAGATCAGGTTGCTCAATCAGAGAAAGTTTCGCGCAAAATTTCAGTTAATTTCTCTCGGCCAGTTAAGAGAAGGCAAACACAATTTGAATGTTGTTTCACCAAATCCCGTATTTATTCGAGTGCGACCAGCACAGGTTAAAAACATTTTTACTGTCCATTCGTAGTCGGAGCAGTTAAGTAAAGCGTCCAACTTCGCAGCAAAAGCAGTACATATTACAACTCGTGAGAGATAAATTTAACAGCATCAGTGTACATATCTATCAGAATGCCGTAACTGTATTGCCACGGGCCTCACTTTTTTATATGTGCAAAGAATAAAATAAAATAAACCCACCAGCAGCTAAGAAATAGATGACTTTACTCTGTTTTGACTATTAGGTACTGCCTTGATTTGAAAACTAACAATGAGTGTTACATATTATAATATTGCTTTATTATTTCATGCAGACTAAGTATTCTTAAAATGCTATAATTCTCAATTTATTCCTAGATTAAAAAAAGTTAAAATGGATTTCTTTATTATTGATCAAATAAGATGAACATATATATACTCAACATTATTACTATTAGTCACTTAATTGCTTAATTAAATTTATAATATATTCGGGAGGCTACTTTTAGGGATTGGATTGTTTGAACATACACGAACAATACAGCTAGCAAATTAAATATATTTAAAGTAAGTTAATAATAATTCACATTATATACTTTTTATTTAAAGTTTTTATTTTACAAAATGCCGGAAATATTTATTGCATGTTTCCAGAGGATAATACTTTATGTTACAAAATTGCAACTAGCCATATTGTCGTATTCTTTGTGTCCGCCACCGGCGCGGCGCCACCAAGGAAATTTTCTTTTATGTTTTTTTGTAAATATTTCTATGCTACGGTTCATCATAAAGAAACCGATGATATGGTCGTTTATCTGAAATTTTAAAAAATCGTTTATCTTTTGGAAGTGTTGAAAATAAAAATCGGTTTAGTGAAGGGAGATTTGTAAAAACCTGTCAAATGCTTTACCTGCTTGCCTTCTAGGAAGGTGTCCGCTAATCGCATTTTTATACGGAAATTGGCTTCTCCATAAAAACTGCACTTGTAAATTTTTCATTAGTGTGAATTCTTTTCATATGTTTTGCCAACCCACCTCTAGTAGAGTACGAAAGTTCACAAAGCTCACAAAAATACGGCTTTTCGCGAATATGGCTTCGGATGTGATTAAACAACTTTTCTTTGATCAAAAATAGTTTGTTGCAAAAAGCACACGAATAAATCAAATATTTCGATTGTTCTTCCTTGGATAAATGTTTTATACGATGAAGTGTGTAAGTTTGAGCAGCTCGAAATGTTTCTCCGCACTTGTCGCAACTGTAGCGGGCTTTGTGTTTGTGTGTCCACAGATGAGTTTTTAAATTGTGATTGTGTCGAAATGTTTTTTCACAGATTTTGCATTTATATGGCTTCTCACCGGTGTGCATGGAGTTATGACTCTTTAATCCATCACGTCTTGCAAATTTCTTGTTGCAGATATTGCACTCGAAATTTTTCTTGCCACTGTGTGTTTTATGGTGCCTTTTCTGTTTTTGATGGGTAGTAGTTGCAAACGAGCAGTATCGGCAGCTGTACGGTTTTTCATTTGTGTGCGTGACCATATGACCATGAAGTGTAGAATTTTGAGCAAATGTCTTTTTGCAAAAAATGCACTGAAAATAACGTTCCTTGGTGTGCGTATAAATATGTGTTTGAAGAGTGCCTTTTAATACGAAACGTTTGTCACAGATATTACACTTGAACAATTTTTCACTGTGAACAATTTGGTGCTGCCTTAGTGATTGTTTATTAGAAAACCGTTTTCCGCAAATGTCACATTGCCACATCAAACTTTTGTTTGTATCATGGGTCAATTGGTGTTTTTTTAATGTGTTGCGGGCAATTGTGCTGAATCCACAAATATCGCAGGAGAAATCTTTTTTGTTTGAGTGAGTTTTTAGGTGGTATTTTAGACCGCCAATGTAAGCGTATTCGACGCCGCAAATTTGACAGTTATACGGTTTCTCTTTCGTATGGCTAAATAAATGAGTTTCTATTGTATGATTATAGTTTTTCAGAGTTTTGTTACAGAAAACGCAGCTTGTCACTTTGTGTCTTCCCATTTTACAAACGTAATAAAATCTCCTGGATGTAAAATAACTGACACTTTCAATGTTTATTAAACTTAAACTGATTATTCTCTAGTTAAAATTCGGGTCGGTTAGGAACTTGCGTTGCTGCTCTTGGCTCTTGTATATGTACAATAATAAAAATGAGGAACAAAAACATTATCAAATCACCTGTTGCTTATCCCATATTGTATTTTTTATGCAGCTGCCAAGGTTGAGATAATGAAGTGATACTATTGCTGCGATGTACAATGTAAATACAAAATATACATCTTGATTTTGAACATAGACAAAAATATGCTGTCAATGATCATGATCATGAACGATTCGCTAAAGGGTTTAATGATCCGTGAATAAAATCTTATTCAATATTTTTAAACCTGTGACAAATTCTTCTCAAGATCAAAAGGTCTGAAATGTCAATTGTAAATTTATTGTCAATCCATTGTATTCTACATTATATAATTATGGTTTAAAACATATAAATACATTCATGGAAAACGAAACTTTAACAATTTTGTCATTCGTGTTAAATCATGAATATTTTATTCAAACTGCAGCATTAAGACAAGCTTGTTTTAAGTTAATTGTAGCATTTTTTGTCCTCTGTCTATTGGTGCTCTTACTTTAGACATAACTTCAACCATGTCATTAACATAGCCTAATTAATCAGCCGAGCAGTGAAAATGCGCGACATGAAAACAACACTAAACAATCACTTTATTAGTAACCAGTGGACCCTACATTAGCTGCAAGAATGGCCTCAAGCCGCCTCCGAAAAGTGTCAACTAAATTCTGTGTGACTTCCGGTGCGATGAGACCCATTCTTCCTGAACTCGAACTCGAAGCTCTCTGAGGTTGAATGACGGAGTTCTGTGCACCGCAATCTTTAGACTATCCCATAAACGTTCAACTGGGTGACTGGAAATGCCATTCCATGACCTGGAATTAATTTTTTAGAAGTATGCCTGAGATTTTTTAGTTGCGTGCTTGGAGTCGTTGTCTTGTTGTAAGGCAAAACGACCCCCAACCCAATGCTTATGAGCTGATTGTTTCAGATTTCGCTCTAAAATGTCGACATATACGTCGGCATTCATTTTCAGGTCGATAAAATCAAGATTTCTTACACAATTAGACGTTACTGACCACTACTCAATGATGTCGCCACTAACATGCTTTACCGTTGGGATGGTGTTCTTAAATTTTAAAGTTTCTCCTTCCTTTCTCCACACATTTAGACCACCATCTAAACAAAAACGTTGACTTTAGACTGGACAGTACAAAAATCGAGTTCCAATAATCAGCTGGCTTATTTATGTGGTCTCGAGCAAATTAAAGTCGCTTTAGCTTATTCGTCTTGGTTTCTTCCTTGCCTTCCTCCTATGAATCCCCCACGATTTAGGTATATTTGAATGGTGCTTGTAGAAATATCCTTGCTGATGTCTTCCGTGACTGTTTGCTTTAATTTCCGGTCGATGTTAATGCATTTTGATAATGCTGCTTCACCAAAACCCGTATTTATCCAAGTGCGACCACCACAAGTTAAGAACATTTCTTGCGTCCATTTGTAGTCGGAGTGGACTGCGATATTTATACATAACTTATGTAACATAAGGTTACACTTTCCAGTATTTTAAACTTTAAATTTCCCATGTTAAATCCCATAAGGAAAATGAAATTTCTGAGGTTCGAAAAATTAAAAAAAAATGTTATAGTGAAGTTGACCATGGAGACCTCCGATAGGGTGGTTTGTTACTCTTTTATAGTGACTAGTTTACACACAAA
>VYYJ01000503.1:0-56251 GCA_021029165.1 Cyphoderus albinus
CTTCTCTGTGAGATGCCAGAAAATGGGGTAGACTACAATAATTCTTAATTGGATTCAGTAGCGGGCGTTAGCCCACCCCTTACAATACAATACAATACAAGAATGAAATTTCATGATAGGAAAAAGGTTGAATGAGTCACAGTGAAAGTCAAACTCGAAATGAAGGAAAAAATGGAATCTTTAAATAGAGCCTTGATGATGACTGTGTCAGAATACATTATGCTGATGAGATCTATTTACAGAGAGACAGAGATTTCTCGTTTTAATTTTCAATTTCATTTCGTTTTATGAAATTCTCCAGATTCAATTCAATATGCATACATACATAAAGAAAGTTGTAGGTCTAGATGAAGGTCTGCACCAGTCTTTGTTTGCTGCAGTCAGAGAGAGAAAAGTGAAAACAAAATTTCATTCTTTTTTCCAGTAAAATAAAAATAGAGCGGAATAAAACTCTCATTTGGCTGCAGTTATAAATATAAATAAATATAAAAAAGTTCATTGAATTGAAATGAATTCAGTTGAGTGAAAGACCCTCTCCAGGAAAAGTCACGTTACAAAGGAAAATAATCGAGAAAAAGTTCGAGTGGAGAAATGGAGAAGGGGGAAATTAGAGAGCGTTATGGGACCAAAGCCGAAGAGGACGAACTGAGAGTGAGACAACACGAGATGAGATGAGAGCATAAAAGGAACAGGTTCAGTCATTCCAATGGAGCTTATGATTTTATTAATGGAGAAAGTTGTTTTTCGCGGAGAAAATATCAAGTGCTTCACAACACGAGAGAAGTTTTAAGCCGCGTCGTCATCATAATCAACTCTCTTCTCGACGTCATCATCTTCTTAACACTTTTTTCCCGGAAGAGCCTAGAAGGTGCGCGATATTTACAAACCTTCAGAGCGGAAAATTCTATGAAAACAAAACTTTCCCATTCTTTCACTTCCACTCGTGTTTTTACAAAATTATAATTATGTTTACGGCGAAAATGATGAGGTGAAGTGGTCTCTTCTGTAATCCTCATCTTCTTCAAGTGAGTGTTCCGCGTACAGTGCGTGCATGCAACTGCGACGTTAGTTATTAAAAACAAAAAACCGAGAAAATCCTTTTCTATTCTCATTCTGATTTTCTACTTCATGACATCCTAAGTATTTCATTCCTTCAAATTCAATCCTGGCTTTTCAGATGTAAACTCGCAATAAGCAACCATGATAACAATAACAATAATGACAAAGCAAACGGCGGTCCCTATAACCATAAACGATGAATTGAAGAAAGCAAAAATCGTTTTTGGGTGCAGTTCTTGTCGTCGTCTTTTTTCTTCTCGATATGACCTTGTCGACATCAGCAAAATTCTTCCGCTCCTGACTCCAGCCGAGTGAGAGTAAACTTTTTTAACACGAAAGAACTTTTTTTGAGCTAGTGTTTGTATGAAAGCATAATGATAGAGAAAGTGTAAAAGCAACTGTTAGTGAATATAACGGGACTTTTTTTAATAAGCAACCATAAGCGATTTGCAATCGACGAGACGAGAATTACTTAATATATTTTAGTTTTTTGTGTGGAAACTTTCACTTGTGTGGGACGACTTTAATGCGTCCTTTTATTTTTTCTGTGTCTGCATTAGTCAGAGATATTCCAAGTCAAAAATGATTACGCTTTTCCATTTAGCCAGGTCGTTTAAATTTATATAACATAAATTACGTAGAAACAAACACGGCAATGAATGAACGAATGAATGAGTGAATATATGAATGAAGTTGGGGAAAGAGAAGTTGAGCTGCTTTCAGTGGTGCGGGCGCTACTTTCACTGCTTTCACTGGTGTTGTGTAAATCGTCTCTCGTCATAAATATTCAAAAGAATTTTTGCAAGAGTAACGAACCTGTTTGAGCATCAACCTACCAAAAAGTAGCAAGGAGAAGCGGCAGTGACGAGAATGGCGGTGAAAGCAGAGAGGAAAAGATGATTGGGATTTCTAGCGGAAATGTTGCTCGGGGTTATTACACAAAAATTGTGAAAATCATGTCGAGAGAGAGAGGAACGTGGGAAAAATACTGTTCCGTGGAAAAATCGATGGTTGCTTCAGACAAATAGAGTCAGGTTATTTTGCATTATTTGCATTTGTATGCTGGAGTTGCCACTAGTGCTTTAATGAAGAAAAGAAGCTTCCATTTTATGGAGTGGAGATGGAAGAGAATAAAGCGTGATTTGAGTCGAATTGGATTGAATTGTCAGCTTTAATGTAATTCAAATACATACGTACTAGATGAAACCGGAGAAAGAAAGGTTGCAATTTGGAGACAATCCGCCAACAAAAAGAAATTGATGATTTACAGAATTCTTTATGAAAGTTTGGGGATTTCCAGGGAAAAGTTTCTACTTTTTTTGATGCGTTTGATTTGATGTAGCCCCGGATGGATGATTACCTTTGCTTTCCCTTGTGCTAGCTTTGCGCTCCTTATTGTAATTGTACCAGAGGTGAGTGAGTGTAAAATGTGAAAATAAATTTTTGACAAAAAAAGAAAGAAATAATAACAATAACAATAATAAATGATGAAGTGAGTTTTGAACATAATATCGTCTTGAGAGCACAGCGTGCACCTTTTTATTATTTTTCTCACCTGAGATGACACAAAAGAAGAAAGAGTCAACAGAGGAGAAAACATGTAAAAGTTAAAAGGTAAAAGTGAAAGGTTTTTATCTTCTGCTTGTGAAACTGAATATTATTTTCTCTTTTCACTCTCATTTTACTTGAATTGTATTCAGCCGGCTCAGTGCTTTCCCATTTTCATTTCTGAATAAAAAAGAATGCTAATGTGAATGTTAACGCTAAATTGTCTCATGTTACGTTACGTTTCCTACGGTGTTTAGAAAACGCATTATAGTTTTATTTTAAAACAGCCATGTTCTTTGGACGCCTCTTTTTTTTGGAATGTTGATTTTTCTCCGGTGTTTACATTAACCGCTCCTGCTTTTTGCTATTATTATTATTATTACTCTGTTTTCCGTTCGTTCCGTTCTACTTTCACTCACTGTGAACACAGCCACTCGTTCCGTTCTGTTCTGTTGACTTTCTCAGTATTTTTGGCTCCCGTTTTGAAATCTAAGACGGTTGAGATGATGATGAAACAAATAGAAAGTAGCGGACGGAGAATAAGCGAAAGTCTTCGCATTTGCCAATCCCCTTATGCCTTGCATTACATCATGTCACATTTTACATTTTTCCTTTTTACGTTACCTGTCATCATTTTATCTAATGTTATGTATTTTCAAGCTTGGTATGCCAGGTGGCTGAAAAATGTTTTCCGAGTGGCTTTTAATTGGCGACAATGACAGGATTCAGACAGACAAACAGAAAAAAAGACGAGAGAGAGATAGTACAGGAGCAGTAAGAGAAAATGAATAAAAAGGAATGATCCATTAATTCTCTCTTTTATGAGGTGGCAATGCCAATAAAAAGAGAAAATGGAAAACGCACACATTTAACACATTTTTCGCTGTATGTGACTCTTCTCTTTGAGATTTAAATGTGGTGTGGATATTCGAATCTCCGGTCTATGTAATACTACTTTTCTTTACACTCCGCTCTGTTCTGTTGATTTAGACGGAGAAAACGGTAGATTAAAAAAAGAGGTGCAAGTGCAAACGAAAAGAGGAAGATGAGCTTTCGCTTGATTTGTAATATGTATGTATTTATGTACGCTGCTCGCTGCTGCTTTGCTCTCCGCAAATAACCATTTTCAGCGTTTGTCGTGTTTACCCGTGTTTATTTAGCTGGTCACATTACATCGCACCACGCATCACTATCACACTCAACCAATTCAAAATGGTGGTAGGCAGAGGCAGAGGCGTTTTGTGAGAAAAGAAAAAAATGGATTTGTATTTATTTTTAGTTTCCGCTTCCATGAAATAAACGTGTGATCAAATGTTAGGTAATGTTATACAATGTATGTACCTACATATAATGAAACGCTATTATTATTTTGTTTAACTTTGCATGCTTCTGATTGGCTGGAGTCAGCAGGTGATCCAAAGTAAGTTGTTGTACCGCAAAATTCGGGTGTGTGCAGAGCGGATAAAAACGGTAGAGCACAATTTTTTTAGTCTCACTGAACAAATGTACGCTTAGCTGAAACTCACCTCAGCGATGTAACCAGAATTTGAGCAGAGCGGGGTTGACTGGAGCCAGAAAAAAAGAGATTTTGTTTTTTAAACCTGTTTTCCGCCTTGTGCGCAATGCGTGCGACTCAGTGAGTTGAGTGAGTGAAATGATGAAGGTCGCTGTGTGGAAACCAGTGATGAGAATGATGCCAATGCCACAGAGGATAGAATGACGATCACAATGATGATGATGATCACGATGAAAAGAAGGCGATGAGATGAGATGAGCAGAACAAAAAACAGAAAAAGTGTCATGTGTTTCTGTGGTCTTTTATCTTTATCGCTTTTCCCGTTTTGCTGTTTACCTTTTCTTCTCACTTGCTCTCTCTAAGCTCGTATTTATTATGTCCAGCCTTTCATTTCATTTTCTATTTATCCCGCATCAGATTTTTTCACCCGGAGCAAGCAACTAACTGAGAGAGTTGCACGTTGCTCCACTTTGCTTCACGTGTGCACACTCTGTAACTGCATTGACGCATTACAGTGAAACAAAAGGAGAGACCCGAAAAACACATCGTGTATTTATAGAAGAGCAAAGTGGTCACATAACATCAGACTGAGACAGGCAGAGCATCAGAAGACACAAATAACAGAAAATAAAATAACACATGGATGCATGCTCCGTTTTCCATTGAGCTCGAAAAGTGCGGACACACAAAGTGATCCTTAAATTGTCGTCATTCTCTCTAATAAAAGAGCAGAGAGAAAAGAGAGGAGAAAAACAATTGGAGAGAAAAAAAGTGGAGGCAAAGGAATGAAAGGAAGAGGAATGAAAGGAAGAGGAACGAAAGGAAAGTGAAGCGGGAGCTGAGCAAAAGCCAGTAGAGAATAGGCTAAGTAATAAGAAAAGGGGACCTTGGGGAAACCTTTTTTCTCTGCCTTTCTACAAAGTAAAGAGTCTAACTAATGCGATGGCAGCAGACACACCACTAGCAGCAGCAGCTTAAGCTTTTATTAAATGAAGAAGTCAAGTGAAGTGAAGTAAGTGAAGATATCCAAACGAATAACGTTTGCAATTCGCGGAAGAAAAAAAACCAGTGAAAGCGGGGAAAGTATGAGGATTCATGAAGAGAATGCAATGAACAAATAAAGGATTGCTTAAGGATCAATGGATATTTATTAAGAAGGTAGAGGCTGGAAAATAAAAAAGGAAGCAAGGGGCAAGTAGGGGAGGCGAGATGAGTTGGAGCGTAGACACGATTCTTCATTCTTATTTTGTTTACTTCTAGCTTTAGCTTTAGCTGCTGTATTACTCAAGCTCAAACTGAAAATTTTCCAGGTTTTTTATGTATGCAAGAAACGTATTTATTTTTGCCCTTTGCCGCATAACATCATGATTCATGAATAAGAGAAGGAGAGAGACAACATCACAGCAATAAAAATGAAATGGAAGGAGAATCGCTTTTTATGGATGTATGCATATTTTGTAGGTTTTGATGTTGGAAATTCAGAAGGCTCAACATTGTATAACTCTGTGCATTCACACTAGACACAGACTCACTTTCTTCAGATATCCCGACCATTGTGCACACACGCAACAACATAACACTTTGACTTGTTGAGATGACTTCACTTCACTTTTGACTCCGCTCTATTCATTGAGTAAGCCAAGACAAGATGAAGGCGTACGAAAGCAAAGTGTTCACTATTTACATGCAAATGCAAACGATTCTTGGCTCAGGCTGGTGATGATGATGATGACGATGGTGTTGTTGGTGATGACTGCTTGCTGCTGCCCGTAATATCTATGTATCTGTAATTCTCCTTCTCCAGGATTGCCTTTCTCAGGAAATGGAATATAAAAGTAAGAAAGGAAGAGGAAGGAGCAATAAAATGGGAAATGGGAGGACGCAGCAGCAGTGGCAACAGTAAAAGTCGGTAATGTGCTGCTTGATTGTGACACGAGAACATTGAGCATTGAAGTGGCTGCCAGAGTGACTTTCTCCGCTAGCCAGGCAACCAAGTCTAAGGAATTAAACAAGTTTCCTCTCGTCATCATCATCACTGTCATATTTTTCTCTCTGCTTTTCCCAGAGGAAGGAGGAGAGAGTGGAAAAGTAATTTTTGCTTTTTGTAATAATGTTCCACGCAAAATTCATTTTTTACGTGTATCCTTTTCTCAGAGACGCGATAAGAGAAAGAAAATTGCTCCTTTCTGGGTGGGAGGCGCCTTACATCTGAGACAGAAAAGGGAACAGGAAAATTGCGTAATTATTACAAGGTATGTCTTTACAAGAGATAAAAATCGTGTTCTAAAGGGAAAATAAACGAGACGGGTGGAAAAAAGTTGGGCGAGCTCGGTTAAAGGAAGACAGAACCCTGGGAAAACACTGCTGCCTCCTCAGCACAACAGACAGACAAAAATAATAATAAAAAAGTCGTTGGGTCTTTCTGGAGTGCGAGACTTTGAGACGATTGGAAAAAGTTTGCTTTTACAATTTACTTTGAACACTTTCATTTTCCACTTTCTCTTTCACTAATTAACGAACACCGTTTTCATTTCATGTCTACACAGCTACAACATTTAAATTGACCGCTGACATAGAGTAACAGAAGCGAGTTGACGACGACGACGAGACAGCAAAAATTTGTATGTGGATGATCATCGCGATAGTAATGACTCTGATAAATTCCGTTTACACAAAGATGAAAATTAAGTCGTAGTCGCAATTTAGTTTACTTTAGAACAGACTCGGCGAAAAGATTATTGGTTACTTTCGCCAAATGAGCTTTACTTTCTCTTCTGGAGAAAGCAGCAGTGTGGAGCAGTAAGGAATGCTTTAATGGATTGGAAATGTAATTACAAGTTTTTCCGCGCTACACTGCAACGTAGCCACACCGCACCGCAGTCATCAACGATGGTGATGGTGATGATCATGATGATGCAAAAATGAGTCACGTATTTGTCTCCTAGTCCAACTTGCAAAAAAAAATGGTTTTCCTCCCGCTTTATTTCCTCATGTCTTCCTATCCGTTTCCCGTGGCCATAATTACGTTTTCCATGTTGCGTTATGTTATGTTACGTCGTATTTTATTTGATATTATCTGAAACGTGTGTGTGTGGTAAGTGAAACAGCTGGAATGGCTCATTTTATTCTCATGCGAGTGCAATGAAGAGAATTAAGAGAATGTCATAAAAATAAAATGAACTAAGTAAAATGAAATGGGATGACGGAAGGAAGGAAGGAAGTAGCAGAGAAGGAATGGGATAATTCAAACATTTTTTTCTCTCGTTTCCTCCATTTCCCTTCCTGGCTAATTATATTGATTGGATGTTGACACTGGAGGGTTAATTAAGTTAGTTGGCTATTGCTAACTTGCTTGTTTCGTAGCTGTTTGCCTGAGTGTGTGCAGTTAGTCTGGTGACTAAGCGGAAATGGAAAAGCAGCGAAATACTCGCTGGCGGTTCTTTTCGTGGATAAGTTGATTGAGGCCAATCGACTTTGTATATTAGCTGAGCCATGGAAAAACCCGGCTCGAATTGAATATAATTATAATTAGCGAGCTTGTTGTCTTTCTCTTGTGACTTTCCAAGTTAAAGTGACTAAAAGTATAATGAAGTAATTTACATGAAAACCCGGACCAAACTTACCTTTTTGCGTTGGTTCTTCTTCTAGTTGTAGTAGGGAGCAGGAGGAAGATAGAAAAATATCGCTGCAGCTTTTTTCTGCGGTGTGGAGTGAAAGTGACTCTCAAGGTGAAAGCTAAGGATATACGTATCTATTTCACTATTAGGGCTGAAACTGTTTTTATTCCATTAGATTTTTTATATTCTTCTGTTGTGATTTCAGTTGCTGCTTTCACGTCTTTCTCCCAGTCTGGTCGCACTATGGCTGTGTTTTGGTTTCCCCTTGGTTTGGTATTCCCTGGTGTGAGTACGTAACTGCGGAATGAAGAAGGGACGAGGATTCCCAGCAAATGGCCGTCCTGCCGTCAATGTCACAGCATATCAATTTTTCCCTTGTAGCAGTGAAGTGGAACGGAAAATACGTGAGGTTTTCATGGAAACCGAGTTTTGTTTCTGCAAAAAGAAGATGAGTAAAATTGTTACTAAATATTGACGACTCACTTTCCCCTCACTTTCTCTAGAAAGTTCCACTTATACATACTTAGTTAGTTTGGAGCCCTTTGCATATCATAATCATTCTTTGTTTTCTCTGCACTTATCAAACCCCCTTTTCATTTCATTCTCTTTCATTGTTTTACTGCAGAATTTTGCACACGAGGATTTGAGTGTGTTTAAAGTGCTTTTAATGATTTTCTGATACTGCGCCTGTTGCAGAATCCCGTCTCACACTCAGTCCATCTCTATCTTTCTATTTGCTTAGACGAGGGAAAGTCTGGAGAAAACAATAATAAAAGTATTTCGGGGAAACCATGTGGGTGGTCTCTGTTCGCCTTCACAAGTGTTTTTGTGGTAAAGTGTCTGGTTTCTCTGGTGGGAGACACACAAAGTCCTGGAAGATAACGGATCATCCGTTTCTCCACTGCTACAAAAGTAATTCCAGTGGCGATGAGGATGATCCATTCAGATGATGATGGTGATGATAATCGAGTGTGATAAATAAGTGAGTAAATAAGTCTGCAGTGGGAGGAAATGAAGAGGCTACAGCAGCACCGGTATCGCACCAACAACACGCTATCAAATAAAGTAAAAGTAAAGTGTCTGGAATGTTTGGTAGCTTTTCGGCTCGGCTGGGAGTTCAGCTGTGATCTGATGTGAGACGGAGTGACGGAGAAAGAGGAAGCCGACGCAGTCAATTGAGAGCGCCGAGTTGATTTGAACAGCGAGTGAAAAATTTCTCGGCTAAAATCTGTTCGACAAAGAATGCGATGGATGGACATAAAAAAGGAAATTCTTTTTATTTTCTCTTAGGACACGCCGTCTCGCCGCCTGCTTGCTTTTACTCTATACAGATATTGCATTCCCTGGGCGACTCGCACTTTTTTATGAATGCGCCCAAGACGGATTGAGATGGAAGGGATTTTTAATGTTGTCAATGTGAATGTGCTTTATACGATGCTAAAATCTTTTTAAAAGCTGGTAATTAATGGGATATAAACTTTATGCTAATCATGATACCCAAAGCTCTTTCTGGTGTATTTTTAAAATGCGACGGATCGACTTAAAAGTGGATGCTGACTTTTACTTAGAAAGATTCGTCCTTGTCTTGCCACTGACTCCGACTTTGTCTTGGATTAACTGACTCAAGCTATTTTGGTGCAGCCAGCAACAACGGGCAAGATAAAGATGTTTTGTCACTGTGAGCCATGATGAAGAAAAGAGATTTTGCCTTATAAAAATTCAAATATGCAAATTTCCCCGGTAGAGGCTTTCGTTTAAATGTTGTTGAAGAAAACATTGTACATACGAGGAGAGTAGCAGCTGGTGACAATAAAAATAGAGAGTCACAGTGTCAGGCAATAATAATACTTACATTGAGTTATTGTTTGTTTTGCCACTGTCACCATAGCCTTACTTAACTCGTTTCAAATGAGATTGATAACGGAGAATGACGTGAGAGTTTCTCACTTTACTCCAGTTGATATTGAAGAAAAAACTGCTCGAGAAAAAATGGATGAAGTGTGAAGCAGTGTATCAAGAAAGAAACTGAATGAATGAATGGGAAATTTGAGGATGAAGACGACGACGACTGGTGACGACGAAGCACTTGAAAAGAGTGCATTGGTATTTGCTAGTACCCTGTCAAGTGCTCTCTCTCCGTCTCTCAATTGCGTAGTAAAACATTCTCCCAAGTGTGGGTGTTTAGAGAGAGAAAATATCATAATAAAAGCTAAAGCTTGCCACTTCGCTTTTTTATTCTAACGCTGAAGAAGTATTGCAGTGAAAAAAAACACTTGGATGTTTATACATTATTTTATGGCTGCGAGTGAGACATCGGATGGTTCGTTATTATTATTTTATGGCTCACTTGTCAATCTCGTTCAATTTTACTTTTCATTTTTTTTCTCACTTTGCTATTCAGGAGAAACTCAAGTTGGCAGGCAGGAAAAAAGTAAAAAAACTGTGACAGATTAAACTTGTCTCTCTCTTTTATTATTCGCAGTTATAGTCATCTCATCTCGACTGAATCTCCTCATGGAAAAGTTTTATGGGACGCATTGGTGAATCATGGGCTATGAATGTCCGTCATGAAGTGGCTTTTATTGAGTCGTTTTTTCCTGTTTTTGTTACTTTTTATAAAAGAGCAAACAGAAGCAAAAAAGCAAGCGGTCAAAGATGAAAAGGAAAGATTGAGATGATGAGCTGGACTTGAAACAGGTAGGGTGCAGAGTACAACAAAAAACGTTTGCCGGTTGATCTGAGATTAGAGAATGCTGACGGATATTTATGATTACCAACACTGAATTTGCGCTGACATAACGACGCCTGCCGAGTTGAATTATAGCTATGTAATAACAGAGTAGGGTGACAACAAATTGTTTGGTTGCATGTGTCCATTTTAGCTGTGTTCTTAGTAAGAGTATTACGAGGAAGAAGAAAATTATTACCTATGAAAGATGTTTGCTGAATGCTGTTTTGCGAAGGAGAAAAAAACAAATTATGATTACTCAGGAAAGAGCCACGCTGATCATTTGATGTGGTTCAATGAATTCAGCTGTTTTTGTTTTCTTCCTTTTGCTTCGTAATGCTCAAGCTAAGCTTCTCTTAAAAAGATTCAGTTTCTCCTGTTTACTTGTTTGATATAAAAAAATTCTTCAGTTCAGTGGAGTTCACTAACGCGAACTTTTTTCTTCTGAGCGAGTGAGTGTCGGCTTTAATTTCCCTTTTCTCGGTTTCCCAGCTTGTCACCAAGATACTTACTCAATTTTGTTACGTATTTAGGAGTAGGTAAAGCAAGTAAAATATCTGCGAGTTATTATCACTCACGCGCTCGCAGTCGTGTCCACAGTGGACTTCTTATCCTGTGACGACCAACTTGATAAAAAATGATGATGATGCATGAGGCTGCGAGGAGGTCACCAACTTTTTCATGATGATCACGTCACTTTTTATTTAGAATGTTATTACATCTTTTTATATCAAAATTCTCTTCTCTGTTACTTTATTATGGATCTGCCTGTTTTTTTGCAAAAATTCTTTTGAGTCGTGTGTGACGAGAACGCCTTTTAATTTTCCACTTGAACCAAGTTGGTTTAGAAGTCGCTCGTTCCTGTCTTTGATTTCCCCTTGTGTTAGAGTCTTTGAATTGGATTTTGAGTGAACCTTGTCAATTATAATGTCTCTTTGTGTATCTTATACACTGGTAATTTTGACTGGAGAAAAAAAACTTTGATCATCAAAGCTTGCATTTTTTGCAGCTGTTTTCTTTGTATCAAAAAATGAAACGTGCGCTACAATCAATAACTCAACTAAAGCACGCTACTCACTTGTTCGACTTTGTACACTTTTTCTGTTTTTTTATTCACTGATACGCAGAAAAAATTCCTCTCTTCTCAATGTGTCAAAGTTTTTGATGCACACGAACGCGAGAGAAGGGAAGAAGGCAACGTAACAGAACGTAGCTCTCTTTCATGTGACAATAACAGAGTCAGTGAAGTCAAAAGTTAAGTGGTACACGGTCTTGCACAGTGAAGATGGTGAGATGAAAAGAGTGAAAAAAATATCACACCGACTGCGACAATAACAACAACAACACCGCAGGAGCTATGATAAGATGAGGAGACTCTTCTTTTCTTTCAAGTTGCTGATGATCATGATCAGAGGATGATGGTGATTCTCACATCAGGATGATCTTCCATTTTGCTGCGCACAGGGCACAAGCGACAGCGGCACCACCATAATCAAAACAAAAATCGCAATAAGAGTAAAAAAGGTTCTTTTGCTTGACACGATTATCGACACTTTTTATAAAAACGGTCTTTTTTCCTTTTATTTACTAACTGCACACCACTGCACTGACTGAGCGAGGAAAATAAGCCATGACGAAGTGCTTTCAGGAAAAATATTATGACCACGCTTTCAGCTCGAGTTTCACTATTTTTCTCCAAGATAGTGCATGCCAAAAAATGGTGATGTTTTAAAGTTTTAAATATGACGGTGAGATTCTTCTTATTACAGTTCTGAAATGACATGAGGTCGGTTTCGTTGGAGAACGTGGAGTAATGTGATGTTGATGTGACACGAAAAAGTGGGATTTTGTTGGCTCGTGAGCTGAGGAAAGGCCGCGCTACCGCTACGCTACCACGTCGTGAGGAGAAGGACGTCGAGCGAAGACTGACGAGAGCTCAAGTTTGCACTGCTCCAATATATCCTCCATCATCGAAACTTTTCTTTCTCTCCAATTTACTCTCCCAAAATGTTAGACGTGTGTGTGGAAGAGAGCAGGGAGAGTTTTGGAATAAAAGCTATTTCCCATTTGCTTTTAAAGCTGATGCTCGCTCTCATCAGATGAGAAAATGTTGAGCCGCTTGCTCACGCTGATGCTGATGCTCGTGTTGCCTTAGTACAACGTTTCTTCTAACATGCTCGAAGCTGGCACTCAGACAACATAACACCATTTTTTGGCTCAAGTTCGAAAATCCCGTTTGCTTTACTTTTCCTTGGGTGTTTTGTGTGAAAATTGCTGGTTGAATGCTGCTGGTGCTCATCTCGTTTCTTCTCATGTCCTCTGATGAGAGAGTTACATAGTTCCTTCTTCATACACATCCCTCTATAGAGTCGCGAGCGACACAAGAAAAATGTGCGCACACAAAACACAAAGTGATTATAAATATGCAGGATAGTGTAGACATGTAATTATTGGAGGAAAAGGTTATATGTTTAGAGAAACTGGTGCATTTCTATTAAAACCACCACCACCATTTCCATCGCCATCCATACCATCACCGTTTCTTCTTCACATGGATGGACACTGGGAAACGTTACGTTATGTGATACTGTTTCGTCTTGATATATTGTTACGTTCTACTATCTTATCTTTATGTTATCTTGTGTCTCTAGTATTTTTGTGTTTTCACGCTTCTATAAAATATTTACCCGTTATTATGCACAAAGGGAGGCAGAAACATTGACGCTACAAATTGAAAGAAAAAATGTGCCTAATGCACATATGTACACACACTTCAGCTTTTAGTCTTATAAGATTCCAACTCAGAGCAGAGAGTACGAAGTAGCAAGAAAAGAAGCTTTTATCTGGATGCGAGTAGAGCGAGTTGGAAAGGAATGGGGTAATGGGATGGAGGTGTGCCACTTGCTCTTGCTCTACTTTACTTATTATATTATATTAAATGTAAATATATGATGAGGCCAAGAAAAGAGGAATTTTTTACCCTTGCAAAAAAGAAAGGATAAATTACAAATGAATAAACGCTTCTTGCTTGTTCCTACAAATTCACAATTCTTTGCAAATTTTGTAAAACCTATAAATAAAATGGTAAGTATCATAAATATTGGTTGTAGATATCTGCCTGTGTCCATTTACAGATTGCAGCCACAGCCACAGCCGCTACCATTTTCTTTTTCAATTGAGACTTCTTGAAGGATCGTTTTCATGATTTGTGTCGGGTTTCGGGTGTTTCTTTCATTCACTGCATTTTGGGCAGAAAATCTTTGGGTAATATGAAATGGAACGGTTTGTTGTTGTGCGTGTGGACACTTGAGATAGTGGGACAGGCAGAGTTTATTTTACTTCACTTTACTTGCTTACCTATTTCATTTGATATGAAAAAGTCGTTGAGTACCTTTTTATTAGCGAGCGGAACGACAGAAAAGGAAAAGAAAGAAAAGTTGGAGAAAAAGTTTCCAGGACACTGTTTCATTCATCATTCACCGTCCATCCATCCAATCGAGTCGGATATCCTTCACCTCGCCTTACGTCAAGTTCCTTCTTTGCTGTTACAAACAATGGAAATGAAAATGAGACGATGAATAGAAAAAGCAGAGAAACGAACGTATCCAAAAGTTTTGTTGTTCTGTTTTGTTTTCTTCTCATGTCAAGAGAAAAAGTGAATAGGAAAAGAAAAGGAATAAAAAAAATGTTTTGTATAATAAAGTTGCACATAAAATAAAAAAGTATAGGAAAGATCGGCAAGATGCAATTTGCTCCTGGTTGTGTATGGCATCCATTTGCTGAGACAAGACAGGGAAAGACGAGGATGAGGAAGACAAAGGAAGAGAAGAGCGTTATAAAAATATAAATGGTGGTAGTTGAACGAAAAAAGTGAGTGAGTAAAAGGGAATTCTTTTTATTTTATTGCAGCCATTCCATCTGATGTATTTTTTGTTCTCCTCACACTGAAACGAGAAGATTTTCAAGAGCTTCACTTCAACTTTAAGACTCAAGACCATGTGTGCCTTCTCTTGTGTTCCGTTTGCTTCACTTCCACTTTTTCGAGCTGCTACTGCTCCTCTTCATCTCCTCGTATGCTATTGAGATGATACAATTTTCTTTTCTCACTCTCCTTCTCGCAAATATGTTTCTCTCGACTTCAATGTTACTCACTCTTACACACCACAGAGAAAGAAACAAGATGCAGCCAACAGTCGTTTCTTTCGATGTTCAGTTTTATTATTCTTTCTTATACATGTTTTGTTGAACAACAGCAGTTTTACAGGAATAGGAGCAGAAGAGGAATTTTCTCAGATTTTTGTGTAAGCGTAAGCCGAAAAGTGGATCGGATGGATTGGCGATGCAATGGATGCAAACAAGGAATAAATATGAACACAATTTCTATTTGTTACAGTGAACCTTGTACATAGAAGTATGTAACAACATAAGAGAAAAATAATCTGTTAAGTTCAAGCTTAACAAAGTAAGCAAAAGGAAAAGGGAATGTGAGTGAATGTGATCACTCGACTTTTATGATGATAATCAAATTTGAAAGTTAATGTGCTCCTCCGATGCTCGTTTCCGTAAACTTTATTTTCCTTCATGTTCTTGGTGCGTTTGTGTGCACACTTTTGTAAAGAGTTGCTGCGTTGCAGTGGTAGTTAGTCGAGCCAAAGAGTCAATGTCGTGCATGTGTGTAACTTTAGACTCTTGCTTTGCTCCTCTGGTGCTGCTCGTAAGTAACGCAATGAAGATGATATTGATTGATCAAGTTGATAACGAGGATTTTCATCATTTTCAGGGCAAAGCGCACAAAGCAAGCGGATGCACTTTGCTTGCACAACAACAAACACAACATCATGAAAGAAGCGACCGTGATTATCCTAATGATAAGCAGTGTTGCATCAGCATCAAGATAAGCAGTGTTTTGCTTGTTTGTTTTGTTTACTTGTGTCCTTCCGCTTTGAACTTGTTGGTGCGAACGAGAAAATCTGCCTTTGAAGTTTCGCTGGGAGAGAGACAGGGAAAATGGTGCAGTTGTAAATGCTGTAGAGCGGTGCCGTTTGCTTTTGTTTGTCTCGTAAATTGAGAGTGCCAATAAAATATGACAGCGAGCCGTACGTAGTAGTGGAAATGTATGTGAGTGAAACTGAAGGGAAATTAGCGTCTTGTCAGTCATTTATTATTTTTTCAGTTTAGACAAGGCAAAAACTTTGTTTTCACTGTGAGAACTAGGGGAAATGAGACTGAGGAGGAAAATTGATAGTCCATTGGTAAAATCAATAAACACATTTTTATGGCAAGGAAAATATTATTTTTTTCGAAAGTGCTAAAAAAAGGAATGAAATTGGAAATATGAGAAAGTTGGAGAGAGAGAGAAAATCATTCCATGATTTATGATTCATGAGCAGCAATTTTTTTCTACTTAAAAAGAGTTATGCAAAGAGTAAAAAATAAAAGCGTGTTTTTATGCATGTTCAACGAGAGAGATAAAAAAGGGGAAATTTTATGCTGTGCGTGTTCTTTCTCTGCATGGACGCATGCCATTTCTCGGATTATCAGTCAGCCAGCCACTTTCCAACTGAGAGTAGTGAGAGAAAAAACGGTTTATTATTCTAGTGGAGAGAGATTAAGTTTTTACATGGAGAGAAAAATGAGCAATTTTCAGCTTGAACGAGAGAGAATAAAAAAGAGAACAATAAAAGATACAATGTACAGTGAGAACACGCGTGTATTTTTCTTGAGTTTTGAATAATGCCAATAATAATAATGGCAAAAAAATATAATGGCTCCTATTCAAATACTGTATTTATTCAAGATGCGATGTGCGACGGTTGAAATAATTTTTTCCTGTTTCATTTTCGAGATTTCTCTTTATTTGAGCACTCGAGTGGATTAGAGTGGAGGGAAGGAAGGAAAGAGGAAACATCCATAACCATTGTAAACATCCTTGAGTATCCTTGTGTTGATTCCTGTGCTCCATTATCATCTCGTCAGCATCGTCATCTCCGACTCATGAGGTGTGGTGTGTCGCCTTGTGGAAAGCTATGAAAAACGAAACAAGCTCTCGTCTCGTTCCAACCTCGCCTAATGTTCGAGTAAAGGAAAAGGCTGTCTGAGAGCCTGAACTGCAGACTGCAGAGGAACCAAGAGGAACCATCATCAGCCGCCACTAAAATATGCATTTATTTTCTACTCTTTACAGCGGAAGGATTTTTTTCCTGTTTGTCACTTCACTCATCATCATCATGAGCACAACATTCGCAACCATGATTTCATTTCATGAACATTCTAAACTTAAGCAGAGCAAAAGCAGGACACGCTTCTTTCTTCTTAGCAAATTCACTCGGCTTTCGCTTTGACTTGGATGTTTTTATTTTGTTATGCTTGGCGATGTGCTTTTAAGAAAAATGCTAATTTGCCACGAGTGTATTTTTATGTTTTATGCGTTCCACCTTTGGCGAAGAAAGAGTGCTATAAAATTTGTTTACTTTGGTGGGTTATAGGTCATAAAAAAGATGAGTGTGGAGATAGATGTATAGTAAAGCAGTAAAAAATAAAACGAAGCTCCTCATCTCTCCCCTTCTTCTAGACTTTCTTGCTCTTCGGCTTTTAACTTCAGTTTAGTTAAGTAAAGCGAAAATCAAGCGTTTTTGTTGTGAAGAAGATTGAAAAGTTTGTTGGGAACGTTTCAAGTAGATCTTTATTACTCTTCAAAAGAAAAAACAGAGAGGAGAGAAATTCTGCTGTCTTCCTGTTTCGTCCTTATTTTGCACCTGTGTTCAGCTCGGAATCGGATGCAAGCGACATTTTGTAGAGACTAAAAGCGATACTCACTCAGTTACAGCATGAGTGAGTGAGCGGGTCTCTGTGTCACGAGGTAATTTCATTACTCGGTTCACTTCTGTGGAGAATGTCTCACTTTTAGATGAAAACACTTCGCGAGAAACGAAGAAGAGGAGCAGAGAAGCACGGAGACGATGAGTATGAAGAAGGGGAAAGCACGCATAATTAATCATCTTAATAATATTTGCAGATAAACAACTCTCAAACATAAGACAGAGGACGGGGTTATGTCGAATTGAAAGAACGGAGAACAAGAACAACACAAAAATCTCCTTTCTTGGCCTTGGATAAGTCTAGAAGAAAATGAGACAATGATACATAGAAGAAAATTGCGAGATAGTAGATAAATGCTAGTTTCTGAGCTCCGACTCAATTTCCTATTTGAATACCTAAGGTATGTAATTTAGTATTCAAGCAACATTCAAAAAATACACTGACAAAGTACCTACTCTAAGTTTATAGTTCCAGCTCTAAATTGTGGTGGCTTCATTTCATATGCCGGATACGGGGTTATCATAATATCGTATTACCTTGTACATTCTATTCTGCATTATATTGTATCAATAAATATGAAATTAGCTCGCTTGTTCATAATTTATTGGACATTTATACATTAGGTAGTTTCCAAAGATAACTTTCTATTTCCACTATAAAACTACATAATAATAATAAAGTTGTGATATCGTAGTAGTGCAAGCGGTCTTTAGGAAACCAGACGAACGTTAAAACTAATGCGAGAAGACATTTGAAAGAAAGAGTCTGACTCGACTGGCTGAGACTCCGAGGAGAAGAAAAGGGAAATCCCTGCAATTTCACCATTTTACCCTTATTTTCTCATCCTTCCTTTTCCTTATCGTCGTCTCGCATTTTTTCTGTCTTTTGAGTTGAGACTGGGATGTTTTGTCTCTTTCTGTTGAGATGAGTTGTGTAAGTTTGTAACATACCACGTTCATGTAAAGCGTTCCACGTTTTTGCTCACCATCACCGTCACCATTCACCGTCGCCATCATCCTTTTACAAAATAGCGGACACGGACAGTGGAGACAGTCATTGGTTCCGTTCGTTCGTTCGTTGGTTCCTCTTGGCTCTCTTTGGAGTTTGGAGACGACGCGACGATGAAATGAGACCTACTCCACTACTATTGCCGCTACTGCTGCTAACAAGAAAAGAAGACAAGGAAAATGTGGGAAATGCCTCTTCTCAGAGAGACAGAGACTTCGGCTTGCTTTAACAGAACCAGCACCATCAACATCTTTTGCTTGCTTTTCGTTTTGCTGACTTGCAGTTGCTGGCTCACTACAAGAGGGGGATTTTGTGCAAAAAAAACAAGAGGAGCGCCACTACCACACAGTGACTTGAAATGAAATAAAACACATACGTACAACTAAATACAACACTTTTTCCAACTTGTTTTTTCCCTTGCTCAGACTCCACATTGCATTGGCGAGGAAACGGGTGGGAGTGAGTGAGAGACTCAGAGGCAGAAGAGCACAGAGAAAGAAACAAAGTTCGGTGAAGTCGAAATAAAGCTGAGGCATTAGAGCCGTTCAACACAACTTGTGTTGTAATTCGTAATGTACGAAAATACCCAAGCACCTTATTATGTATAAAATCCATTTCCCGACGTGTAATGTTACACTGCACACCGTCTTTATTTGTATTCCATCGCGAAATAAATGGTTGTGGAAGCGAGAGAAATTGCTGGGTGGAATTCGAATGTGTTTTGAGTTTTGTGTGAACGAATCTTTTCTTTGCTTTGTGAGTCCGAGCTGAGCTGAACATTATATCATTATGGAGCTTTAATGCATGCACAGATCTCATAAAATAGTTACCTACTTAGATACTTAAATACCTCGAATGTGAAGCAGCGTAAAGTCAAAGTAGATTTCCGATTTTATCATTATCCTCGCTGTCAACCGCGTCGCCAGCATCATCGTGGAGGGAGGAAATGAGCGGAGCCGCTTCTGCTTAACTCCATTGCATATCAACATTAATATCAGATGGAAGCTGCACACAGGCACACACGATGAGGACGATGCGCCTTAAGTTAAATGGGAGAAGGTAGAAAGCAAAAGACAAGAGTCAGGTCATAGTGTGGGCTCACGTTGAAATTCGAGTGGGATGAAATGGAAAGCGATACCATGAAACAGAAGACGAAGAGAAAGTGGGACTGGGAAACCAACAAAAATACAGTTCTGTTATGTTGCGTTTATTTTAGAAGTTGTGGCAATGTAAACTGATGAGATGAGAGAGCACACAGTGTTCAGTGGAATCGTTTGAATCCTTTTTATTATTTTTTCCTGCTTGTGGTTTGGTTTGCCGTTTTTAGGTATGAGTTGTGTAGTCCAAACAGAACATGTTTCACTCCCGCGCACACATTCCAGCTGGAAAGAGGAAACGAGCGGGCAAAGCTGGGCAAGGAGAGGAAGCGATGAGTAAAGAACGTGTCTTATGGTAATAGTAATAAGAAGTCGGAGAAAGAGCAGAAGAATAATAGGATGTGCGGAGAAATATGCAGTAGCTAGGTAATGTCTGAAGTGGAGTTCTAGGAGAAAGCAGAAAGAAAGAATGAGTAGGAGAAATGGGGAAAGTTTAAGCAGAAGGAGCAGGAGTAGCAGATTGTGGGCCCTGCAAGGATTGAAATGAATGCGGCTCAACTCAGCAGCACCATCGGCATGATGGTGTGGCAGTAACTGGGAAAAAAATTCTAGTCTTCTTTTTCAAGTGGCCCACTTGCCTCGCCTCTCCTACTTTCTCTTGCTAACTCCTCGTCCTCGCTTCGCTTTGTGCACACGGTCTCTGTGTGTACATAATGTAGCTTGCAGGGTGAGAGAATGGAGCAAGTGAAAGGAAACGACGCCAGTGTCTTGTCTAAGAGGAGTGTTTTTGTGGGTTTTCAGAGAAGAGAGAGACTTGACTTCAATTCTCTCCTTTTCTCTTTCTACACATGGCAAAATGTTAAATGGTTTCGAACCACGGAAAGGGAAAAGTCACCGAGGGCTCTGACTGAGAGTGTGCCTTCTAAAACCCAGGCATTAGACACATACATACCAATACAAGCATTTTGGTTTCATCATGATCATCATCGCTCTCGTCAGCATCATTATCATATGGTCCATAAACGCATCTCTTCTCCTGCTTTCTCTACTTTCACCTCTCTGAAATGAGAACCGGGCCTCCACAAACCTGGTAGTCATGATAAGTCCTTTTGCTCTTTCTTCAGACAGATTCTACCTCGCGTTATTTTTTTGCTTGGAGCATTTTAGAAGAGTAAAGAATAGCAAAGTATAGCAACATCGCATTTCTCCGGGCCTCTCTTCAAATTTAGTTTCTGCCTCTGACTCTTCAACAGACCTTTTCTTTTCTCTCGCCCTTCTTGAAGGGACGATGGATGGAATTGAATAGAAAAAAAGTCGTGTCTCTCCTTTTCCTTTCACTTCAACCCTATTCTTCTCGAGTCTGTTTTGTTGCCAAGATGTATTTATATTGGAAAAAGGTTAAGGAAAAGCAGAGACGCAGAAAGAGAGACGAAGAGGGGCAGGGAAAGCAGCGCCTCACTCATGCATTCATCTTGCTCCAGTTTCGGGACAAAAAAGTCTGGCCTGGCTCGAGTAGCGAGTGAAAGAAGCAGGAAGAGACAAGTGAAAATCAGAATGAATGACAAGAGTGGTGTAGAGTGAGAAGGAACGAACGTGGAGAAATTTGAAGTAGTGGAGGGAAAGTGAAAGGGAAGAGGAGACAAGATGGTCCTTTTTTCAATCTCCATAAAAATGTCGACTTTGAGGCGATGATATTTACTGGAAAGCCTGGAAAAACTGGAAGGAATCCATGTATCTGTCTCTTTATCCACGACAAAATAAATAGGCTATTTATATGAAAAATGTGGCTCAAGCACGGTTCAAACTGAAAATCAAGCAGGCTTTTCCTTTAAATTCTTTATTTTTATATTGGCGATTTAGATTTTATAGGAAAAGTGTTTTTTATATGGGAAATTGACTTCCTTCGACAAAAAACGACCAATTCTCGCTCACTCGCTCTTCACTTTGCTTTCTCCACTTTTCCCTTCTCATGGCACCAAACACCAAAAATGTGTCTTTCGTGTATCTGGATATCATGCATATGGATGTGTGCAAAAATGCGAAAACAATGGATATTCGCAGACTGCGAGTATAGAGGAAGAGAAAGGAGTGGAAGTGAAAAGAGGAGAAAAGTGGGTAAAATGCAGTCGGCGAGAAAATCCCAGATCTGTATTTGAGCGGTTTATCTGTGTATTTGGAGGCTTAGTACAATCCATTTCTCCTTGTGCCTTTCTCTCGCTTTCTCTTTTATTTCCTCTCGTCTGGAGGCTGCTGCTGCTTTTTGCTGCTGTGCTGTCGGCTGTCGACTGTCGTCATGTGTGGGCTACATTACATCCTGTACGTAGGTGTCTACATGTACCTAATGCATTCTATTAAAGACACTGGCCGATAAAAGTAGAAAGGAAAGAATCGAGTGGTCCATCTCTCGCCTCATCATCGTCATCACCCCATTTCACTTGCTTTATAACCTGCCCACAAAAATCCAATCAATTCCACTTCTGTGGGCTGCTATGATTCGAGAATGAGGATGTGGATAATGGGACAATGCTTTCTAATTTATTTAAGCTGAAAAGCTTTTATTTTTACTTTCATGGCGTCCTGCTGTGTTCGGGGGTAAAATGAGACTGACAAGCTATTTTTGTACATAATATGACATGACGACAACGACGAAGGCTCAATGTCACTTCAGAGAGAGATGTAAAGAGGAGATCATGGGGTTCGCTGTCGTTTCGCCACACCATAATTAATCCATAATTTTAGTGTGTCATAAAAATTGCATGTAGCTGTAAAAGTTAAGTCGTATGTGTACAAATGATCATTTAAATAGGAAAGAGCGAGTGAATGCCTGAATAGAGGGAATGAAATGACGTGGGCTGTGTTTGTGAGCACTAAAGAAGGAAGAAAGAGCGTCATGAGCTTAATTTTAGTTCCATCTTTCTCTACTTTTGTTTCGTTCTTGTTTCTCTCTCGGTCCAGTGTGGACGTGGTTGGTGAGGAAAAAGGAATTGAAATGACGGTTGTAAAAGTAAAAATAAGTTGTAAAAATACCTGTGTCACAGCAGGCACATTAAACGAGTCATGCGATGATTAAAGAGAAACGCCGGAAATCGTTGAGAGATGACTTGATTCGTTGCTACTGCTACATATTACTTGTAAGTACGTATGTAATGTCGGCGGCTGACGCGATACGATTGCGATGCGATATGTTAGTTCATGTTCCAGCTTTTTACAGACGACTCGACTCAATGGCGGACGTGCATCATCAAAGTTCTTTTTAAAGCTGACATTATAATAAAAATGGGGTACGGGCGAAAATTATTTATGTCTCCATCATCATCGTCGTCGTCGTGATCATTCAGTGTATGAAAATATTTTGTTTTTTCATGGGGCAACGCGAGATTAACGGAGAGACGCTGTTTACTCGGTTGGTTTGATATGTAAAAGTAAATGATGAAACTACTGAGGACTGAGTGATGCTGACGTTGCTCAATAAATACAATATTACGCGGGGGTTTTCTGACGAGCTATGCCACGACAAACACGGGACAGTCTGGGTTTTACTTATTTTATTATTTATCATGGAGCGGAGAAAGTGGAAAAGTTTTGGAGAATAGCGAAAGTCGTTAATTAAAATATGGATGGATGTCTGGTAAAAATCTGATTAAATTTGACGCGGTTCGGGGAAATTATTGAATAAAGATGAAGAATTAGGATTTTATAAAAAATGGAAATCAAATTTTTCTGTTTTCTTGAGAGAAGGAGGAAAATGCGAGTAAAAAGATGAAGACGAAAACTAATTTGTGTGTCTACTCAGTGGCGATGATGTGTTGGAGAATTGCGTTGCTGTGGAAGAAAAAAGGTAGGAAGTTTCTTTAACGTTCACATTATTTTAGAAAATTGAATGGAATTTCATTTCCCCATTTTTATAGTGCATCAAAAATGAAGAAGCAGAACCTGAGAGTGAGAAGGAATGATGCAATAAAATGAAATGCGATGTGGATGTGGAAATGTCCGCCGTGTGGATTCTCAATTTCACTCGGATCAACTCGCAACGTAACACAAGAGCAAAAGTAACGTAACGAGCAATAAGCAACGAGCAAAGAGCTCTGTCAGTTATTTATTTATTATCGAGAGTGTGCCGCAGCGCAAAAAAAAAGTCCGACTGTAACCGCTACATTCACTTCACTTTCACTCACACAACTCTGGCTGGGTTGTAAGCAAGGGAAAAGGAAAAAGTGAGCGAGCGAGTGGAACTCTGTGGAAGTGATCGGGATGTGGATTGACGGAGCAGACCTCAGGTTGTGGAAAACATTTCATTTGCGATTTCGATTTTCTTCCTTTTTTTCTGCGAAAATGGAAAGAGTCTCGTGGTTAACATAAATTTATTTATGTATGGAAGGAAGGAAAGCAAATGGGAAGAGAGGGAGGGATACCGAGCATTGCATTACATTGCTTTGAATCCTATTCCTTGACACACATGGCTCAAGTGTGGCTCCTCTGGCTCTGCGGCTATAGTTTGCTCCACTTGATTCACTCCACTCCACTTCATCTCACTCCGCTCACTTCAATTTACTTTAGCCAACGTACATTGTACAAGTGAAAATTTATTTCACCTATTTCCTTACTCTGTAGATAAAATGGGAAACGAGCGAGTCGCACTGCGAATGACTTTTCTCCTGAAAATGATAAGAGGCAATAATGAAAATAATAATGAAGTTTTAAAAAAGATGTGTGTCATGTTTTATGTAGTTAGATGCTTTTGCTTATGATGCGGTGATATTATATTGTGTTGTTCAAGCAACTTTGCCTGATATTCCGCCCACCAGTTTCACACCGCGCTACTGCTACCTATGTACTTATGCAAGTCTGTTTTGTTATGAATGTTGAAACTTCGTGAGAATAAATTCGCCATTCCGATTCGCATGAAGAGAGCTCATTTGTTTGCCAAAAAATATCCCGCTATTCTTTACTTTAGTCCAATTCGCAATTCAGAATTGTCGATTCAAAGTGGAAAGTTGAGACAGGAAAATGAAACGACTCTCCCATTGTGTCTGTGTGTCTGATCTGAGTGGGTAGAGTTCACAGTGTAAGCGAGAGATTGGGAGGAAAGGTGTGGGATTATCTCCATTCCAATCCATTCCATCATGATAATAATGATAATTCTCGGCGACCCTGTTTTCCATGAAAGACGGATGAAAGAATGAGCTGTATACTATTTCACTTTGGTCAAGCACATACGTAATCTCTGTGTTAATGGTCGGGTCTCCGTAATTTTCTCTGTGTCTGTGCTGCTGGGTGTAGACAGTGGACACAATATCAATCCTCTGTTGCTTTTTCCCCCTCGCCTAGTCATTTTTTTAGTTTACTTTTCTATAAGCGTTGACAATTCAGTGCTTACAGCGCGTTAAAAGTTAAGCCAAGATTACACTGGCTGGCTGGCTGGCAGTCGCACTTACGTTAATCAGCTCACTTTTGTTCTGTGGATTTTACGATTTGGGTACGAAATCATTAAATGCGCCTATATAAAATTGGTTGCATTATGACGGCGGAATTTTAGTGGAAATGGCGATGAAAAGGAAAGCTGCGATATTTACGACCGCTGCTCTCTACGTGCTTGTGGGAGATTTTCCCTGTAAAATAAGTAAAAGTCGATTGTAAATTAGAAGGGATTATGTACGACCATCGTTTCATCCTGATTACTGATAAATGTCTGATTTACCTAGAAAATGTTGGAGCTGGCAAATTCTGTTAATTATCAAATCAACGTCGTTGTCTTTTTGCCCACACGGTTTTTATTTTAAACAGAAAAGTACTTACGTGGAATGAAGCGTGTTCCAGGGACACGTCCACGTCCAACTTCCACGAAAAGATAATGGGAGCCTTCATTATGAAACAAGTAATAAAATTGTTGAGCAGCTTGAAACGATCCTGGTAATAAAAATGATGAGTCGTCGAGTCGAGAGATTTCATTGGATTTTATGCTGCTAGTTTTGAGAGACTTTTGAGCAATAAGCAAGAATTTTCCAATAAAACAGATTTTTATATTCAAATGATATTTTTTTGCTTGCTAATGTCTGCAGTAATGATAAGAGCGATGAAATGTTATTTATGTGTGTAGGAACGTTATGTTACCTTGATGATGTGAAACCCTGCGTGTGTTCATAAAGTCGTTTGGTGTAATTTTAGATAGATCCACTCTGCACATAAACTCACGTCGTGCATGTCAACAAAAAGTGAAATTGAAGCTGAAGCTGTGAAAAGAGGAAATGGAATTATGATTAGGGGAAAATAAAAGAGATTTGGGAAAGACTCAAGTGAGTGAAAGTAAAAAGTAGGTAAATGAGTGGTATAATACAAGTGGAGGGAGAGAGAGAAATGAAAATTTGGGTTGGGGTTTTCGAGAGAGAAAAGAATTTTATTTTCTCTCCCCTTGTTTCCTCTTCTGTGGCGAAAATCACCTCAGTTCCAACTAACTCAAATATTATTACAAAAGAGGCATCACCGTCACTCACCGTGTGTCAAGAGCAGCATTGAGCGCTGCGGTAATGCTAATACTAACGGTTTTAAGTAACGGCAGAGGCAGTATCGATGTGATAGTATGTCTGCCTCTCACTTCCCTGTGGTTCCAATAAAACAATGTTATCTTCCATCGTGTTTGTTTAAATGGTAAATAATGGAAATTGTGCGAATCGGCAGGTTCCTCATGATAATGTTGATGATGGCGTTGGAAATGGGTGATGAAGTTGAGTTGATGATTTTTTGAACAATGAACTCTTTTTTGTGTAAGAGGAGGATGAAAATGAAAATGAGATATTCTTTTCGGTGAAATTGGATTGGATTAGAGACAAGTAGAATGTAGATGGAGGCAACATCCGTAAGTAGACACGAGATCGACAAGACGTATATCAACATCAACATGAGCGCCGCCGTCGCCTGTTGTTTCCATTGCCACAGATTTCCCGTTTGATTTTCCTTGTCCTTGTCTTTGTCAGTGGCTTTCGACAGTTTCATCAACTGAACAAGGAGACGATGATGAAGAAGACTTCATCAAAAGAAAATCAAGGCGCGAAGGGCGAACTTTCTCTTTTCACTGGAAATTTCGCCATAGAAAACGATTAGTTCGTTATTCTAAATGTGTCGCTTGTATGAATGTATGTAAGTGTCTAGAAAAAAACTAGGGAAAATTTCGGGGGCGAAATTGGATTATGCAAATTTTGTTATTTTCTCATCAAAGACAAGAGAGGCGAAAGAGGAAACGGGGAAAAGAAGAATGAAAGGAAAAAGGGGAAAAGAGGAAACAGACGAAAAAATCGATCTTCAGAATGAAGTGAACGCGGCATTATTACATGCATTATTTATGGACGCACTACTGTGTCGGCTTACAAACACTCGAGTAATCAAGTAATTCCGAGAAAGTGAATTTATTTTCTGATCATGAGAATCATCTGCGCTGACTGGATAAAGAAAGCGGAAAAAGAGTAGTAATGTGCTTGTTATTTAGCAAAAGTACATTTAAATAATTGTAATTGTAATAATACGATCCCCTAAAACAAGGATAACCGAATTTTTCAATTTTGGAAAAACTTTCTTTGAAATCGAGAAACGTGCCCTGTAACGTCCTTGTAATTTAATCTTTAAGAGGAGGCCTCCATTTTCATCCCGTTTTCCTGAGTCATCAGTCATCAGCACGGTGAGGAAATTAGAGATTTTCCAAGTGTTTGTCTTGTGCATTGTACACTGTTGCATTGCATTTCAGAAAAAATTTTGCCCACTTACTTCATGATTAAGTGATTTTACTAATGTCTTTAGCCATGGAAAGTTTCCTTGTTGTTAGAATTTATTACTGTTATTTATTCCTATAATTTTTCCCTGCACTGGAAATTATCAAGTAGAGAAATGATAAACGTGGTGGAAAGAGGAAGTGAAGAACCTCAGTAGATGATGATGACGATGATGATGTTGCTACTCGAGATACTTATGAATGAAATGAATTGAATGAGTGTCAATGATTTTTACACAACAACGTTCCCAATAAAAGGAAGAGACTCATTTTTGTACACATCCGACATTTTTTATTCTGCTCATGGAAAGTGTCTGGAAAAGATGAAAAGAAAGCTAAAAATAGAAACGGGCTTTTATTGCTGGAGGGAAGCAGAAAGTGAAAGGAAATAAAAATATTTTTTAAACATTCGCAAAAGAGTTCCATTTTTATGATATCATGAATGTGCATGTGCCCATGCTAAATTTACACCCACCTTGAGCCAATAATAATAATAATAAATCTCCTCCAGTTCCATTGTACCCGTTTTCCTTTCATTTCATTTCCTTGAGAATTGAAAGTTTGTTTGGACGTGGAGTGGAAGCGCACAGTGCTGAGAAGCGAAATGCACAATAAAGTATAAAATAAAGTCGAGTCTGGAAAAAAGTTGAGGCTTTTCAGACTGCGTAGGCAAAAAGGGGAAAAAAAGAAATGGCGAACAACGAGATGACTTACTTACATTAGGCAATTTCATCCCACACAATATAAATGTAAACTGGAGATGGATGGATGAATACAATACAGGAAACTATGACTAACTGACAAAAAACGGGGACAGGTCCTTTGTCGTTGTCGTTGTTCAAGTCGCAGTTTTTTTTTCTAAAAAAATTTCTACTTGCTTCCAGGGAAGACTGCGGAAGTGAAGTGAATAAAAGGAGGAACACCAAGAGGTAGCCATGCATGCAGGAGGCAGAGAAAAAAATCGGCACAGGCTGAAGCTGTTCTAGCAGGAAAATGCCGTACAAGTGCAAATAAAAATTTTGTTTGGTAACATTGTAGTCCATCTTTATTATGCGACAGGTTCTTAGGCTTCCTATTTTTAGACTCATTTTATTCCACTTTTCCATACAGTGCTAACGTTTTAATACACAGGACTGCGCTAACAAGAAGCGGTAGAATGGAAACAGGGACCAGGACAAGTGAAGCACGTTCATTTCAATTCAATTTACTTCAACTTCCTTGACAATCTTTGAATGCTGATAAGAAGGAAAAAAACTGAAAGAACAAAGTACAAAATGAAAATGTCAAAGTGACTGGGCACGGCCTGCTTAATTGATTCCTACATACTCCTACAGATACAAACAAGAGGACTTTCTAAGGAAGCACGAAACTGACACATGGACATGGACAAAACATTCCGAATTTTCTTTGGCCACCACACTGCAATAAAGCTGGAATGAAAGAAGGCAAGGAGGAGGAAGAAAAATATTTTCCCTTCATTTCGATTTTGGATGACGTTGACGACCATGATGGTGATGACGGTGATATGATGGGCCCACACACATCGGCATGCATCCCTTTTAGTTCTATAGAAGGAAGGAATGAAACAAAACCGCTACTACCACTTCACATCACGTCACTTTATTTTTTCGAGGCGAATAAATATTGGGGGAGTTGCTTGACTGATGTCTTTGCGGAGGTCGTTCGGTCTATGGCTCAGAGGCTCCTTCTTTGTATTCATGTTGTCCATTGTACTTATGAAAGACGCGAATGATAAATAATGATAAAAGTTACACTTGCATACAAAGTCGAAGAGGAGCATCAGCATTTTAAGAACAAGTGTTCATTTTAAATTTTAGGAGTTGCAACGGACCGACACACACGAGCGACAAAGTCAAAAGAGGATGGTGATAAAGCAAGGAAATGAGAATTTTTGGGTCACTTTTTAAGGGTGTCTCTAAAAAATGGGAAATGAAAATAAACAAAAGAGGGACTGCCAGTCACTGCTGCTGCTTGTGCAGCCTCGACAGCGGCACTTCGTCATTCATTCCCTTTGTCTTACTTTGAACAAGACTGATTTTTTGAAACAATGCTCTGATGGTGTGATTATGATTAGTGATTCTCATTCTGAGCGAGTGAATGAATGAACCAGCTAGGAAGGACAAAGAATTTATAAATTTTGTGCACACAAGGAATAAGTGAATAAGTAGGAAAGTAACTTATGTAGAAACGCCGTCGTCATCATCAGATGTGTCAAGCTGGAAAAAATGGGAAATCCTTGGTTCCACTTGCACACAGCTGCTCCTCCTGCTCGCTCCAATTCCAGCATCAGCAACATCAACTCCAGCTCCTGCTGCTTTCGCTGGGCTTCACTTGACTTGAGTCAAGTAACTTGACTTACTTAAATACTTCAGTTGGCCACATTTCGTAGATTAACGTTGTGCTCGAAGTTAAGTGGAAGACGCCATGACGGGAACGAGGACACCTCTTTCTTTTAAAAGAGTCAATGGCCACACAAGGATAAGGAACATTTGGCACATTGCTCTCTCTAGTGTAAGGACGTTCTGTACGTCGTAATTTAAAAAATGGAAACAAACTTCCTGTTTTCCTATGAAAAATCATTTGTATGATGTTAAGTAATGTGAAAGGGAAAAGAATCGAGCTCTTTTTTCACATGGATTCTCATGTGTCTCATTATCATCATCATTTACTTTTTTTCACTGAATCAAGTGAGTGGGATTCCATTTTTTGTTTCATTTCCTCTTTGAAGAAAGTTACTTTGACAAAAAAAGCGAGAGCCGGTAATGTGATGGTAATGATGGTGATAAGTTAATGCATGATGCTTACAGCTTGCTTAAGGATGCGGATGTAGTTAGGTAACTGGCTAAATGGAATTGACATTCTGCAATAATAACGTTGTTATCGTGATTGTCGTAATTATTATTATTATTTACTTTTATCTTTATTACTGCTATCGAGTCAACGATAAAGAATGAAGACTCGTCAGGAAAATTATAACCTAAAGCCTCTTTAATTGGACACATTGCGATTCATTCTTCTTTTCTAAAGAGAACCTCGATGACGATGATGGTAATGGGGATTGATAGTATCATTAAACACTATTATTCTTGTTGCTCTTACCTAATGTCATGCGTCCTTTGAATGATATCCTTTTTTTGCTAGGAAGCTCCCTCTAATCACATTCGCTTTCATCTAAATGTCTTCCTTCTTCGTATTTTCGGTCTCATTTTGCAGAGTTGAGTTGATGTTGCTTTGTGTGCTCAAAGAGCATTTTACAGTTTACCCCTTGAACATATTCAGGGTTATTTTTGGAATATTATTAAAATGCAATAGGTTCTAAGTATAATGTGATTGTAAGCAAGTATTTAAAGTAATTAGGTAGAAGGGCATCATCACAGGATAAAAGCGGGTCCTAAAATAATACTGATAATTGAAAGAGACATTTAATAATAAAATCCGGACCTTTTTATTTTTCACCACATGCCACACGGCGGTTTTTATGTGAAATGAAGTAGGCGAGTTATTAATATAATATTAAAGAGGAGAGAAAAACCGTTTGATGTTTCCACAAGAAGGCAAACAGGTTTTGAGAGAACCACGGCCTCCGTTTTACCGCAATGAAAAGTAAAGCAAAGTGATCTTTTTTATTCGTAATCATCATCGTTTTCTTTTTCGATGCCGTCTTCGTCATCATGATGATTATGTCATGCATAAAGCAGAAAAAAATATAATCCGCCAAACTACTAGGTAAATGCTTTTCAACTCTTTTTTCTTTCTTGCTTTCTCACTACTTTCCTTTACTTTCGTAGTCGTCATCCGCTTTTCCAGTTAGTCGGCTTGACGTATGCAACGTGTATTAAGCAGTTTCCCTTTTCCTTTCATTCCTAATAAATAAATGAAAGAATGAAATAAAAATGATACAATTTTCTACTGTTGGTAATACACATTTCATTTTAATTTTTTTTTTTAGTTATCCTGCTTCCATTCCGTTTTCATTTCAAGGAAGCTTTCAAAGTAGGAGAAAGCTTCCAGGTTTCTGCCTTCTAGTCACTTAGGCAACCTCCAGCTCGTTGAGCTGAAGATAACCTAATGTCTTTACTTACACTGTACCCGGAAAGATTAGCAATCGACAGGTGATATGAGCTGAAGTAAATTGAAGCCAAATTGAGTTGTAAGAAGAGGCGATAAAGTTGGGTTATGAGATCATGATGCGGTCGTGGTGCTTAGAACTTGCGAAAAACGAAAATGTCAAGTGGTGCTTTGTGATTTCATGTATGTAGGAGGAGGAGGAGGAGGATGTGGGTAAAGTGAGCCTGATCCACTTGGGCTCATTCAGTATACAACAATAAACCTTGGTTCGGACTCTAATTACTTTTGCAATTAGTGTAAAATTCTAGCTAAATACATATTATGTTAAGGCACAGCCTGTTGCTGATGTGGTTGAATCTTCTTGAATGAAATTGAAACTAGAGCTGTGCCTTAACGATACTTAACCATGTTTTGCTAACGATTTACCAGATGGCAGGCTCATTTAAATTTGCAATTTAACCCTAACTATTCATTAAAGAGAGAGTCGTCAACTCATCTCATCTTATCTCAACTCACCCGATCCGAATCCGACCTCATCAGGATGATTACCACAAGACATGATGGTTATTCATCAAAGTCGCTGTCTCCATGTGAAAATAAAATAATGACTAATAAAATCAAATGGAAGTGGGCTGAGTTTTCGTGAGTTGAGCGAGATGCACTTGTTCGTCTTCTTCGCTTTCTCCTCTCTTGTAGAGATCCACTTCAAAGAAATGTTCATTAATTTCCTCGTGTTCCCCATCCCACCTTTCAACTTGCCCCTTTCACTTTCTCTTTGTTCTTTTCCTCTTGTTGCTTCACGTTTACTTTTCCTTACCTTTTTCAGGATATGAGAATGCGACTGGCATGACATAACAAACGATGATGATCCCTCCTCGACTTCATCACGTCATCAAAATGAAAAATGGATGCTCCCAATCCATTCCTTGAGTTAATGAGATGACGCTGAGGACTGGATCATCGTGAACACAACATGAACATGATGTGATCTCAAAGGTAAACTTTTTTCCCTTCTGGTGATAATCATACTCATACTTACCAGAGTAATCATCATCATCACACCAACATCAGTCTATAGTATCTAACAAAAGTGTTTCTGAATTTTTTAGTGCTTTATCTTCCATAGGCTTCATTTCTCCATGGTAAATTTTTTAGTGGACAGACAGGAAAATTAAATAGAGAAATCCAATATACACATATTTTCGATAGATTTTTGAAAAATTGTGTAATCCCAGAGGAATTTAAATTCCTCGAAAAAATGTTTCTGAGTATTTACTAGTAAGAAATCAAGTGAGATGACGCAGAAAAGGTAAAAGTCTGAAAAGTCCACAGAGAAAAAACAAAAAAGTCAATATTATCTCTGTGTATGCAGTAAGTGTGACAAAAGTAAGAAGCTTCAGCCATTGTATACTTACATAGGTACTGTATATGTAGTACTTTCGCTCATTCATTCAACAAACTTTGTTTTATTCTCTGCTGTTCTGCTCTATTTTATTTTACTGGAAATTTTCTCGAGACGAGAAAAATACTGAGAAATAAAAGACAAAGAAAGTTTCTTAGGCAACTTAAGACATGACAGAGAGAGCGAGTGCATGAAAGCAGAGAAAATGCTGAAGAAGGGTTAGGGAGAGTAAAAAAGGAAGAAATGTAATAATAAGAGTAAAATGGAGCAGTTCACAAAAAGAGCAAACAAAGTGGGAAAACAGGAAAAGATCAGAGGTCAGCGGAAGATCTGTGAATTGGGAAGGGAGCTGGGGAAAGAAGGGAAGAGAGTGAGTGGGTAAAAGTAAAAGTCATCATTATCATCATCGTGATCAACATGGGCATCAACAGCATCCGTTTTACTCCACTTTTACTCACTCACTTCATCTTCACTGACTGAAATTGAGTGGAGGAGGAGGAAAGGAAGAAAGTTAAAGTTCGAATCTTCGAGTTGAGCAAGAGAAGAGGAAGAGAGAAAAAGAAAAGGAAAGAAGCCATCTAATTTAAACAGGGAGCCTAACATTATTATTATTATTATTAGCGTCATCCTCGCAATTCTCATCAGCGAGAGAAAAATGAGCACAAAAGAGCATGATTAGAGCCCATTATAAAAAGTTCTTTATATCAGTAAATGCAGCAACAGCAGCAGCCACAGAGGCTTCTACTGCAGGATGGAGTTTGAAAAAGGAAAAAAAATCTCTGGAAAATGTAGCCAAAGTCAATATTATGTCTTCTGGTGTCTCCTCTGCTTTCCCTGTACTTCCAGAAAGGGCAAACGTGGAAGAAGTGAGTGAGTACGTAAGTAATAAGTGGAGCAATGAGCCAAAAAGGGAAAGACGAGAAAAGTTTTTGCTCCCCAGCAAAGCTCGAACGAGACAGAAAAAATTGGTGCGGTGGAATGGAATGGAGGGGAACAGAAGAGACAGTATGAAAATCCCTACTGAACAAGTGTCATCTTTGTCACTCAGAATTAAACTTTTTCTATCCGCAATAAACTATCGTAATAATAATAATAATAATCGTGGTAGTAATAATAATAACGAGCTTACTGGCTTATGTTATTCTATGTTATGTTTTGCGAGAGCACCGCCTGTTTCGCGTGACTTGGTGCTCGGTTTCACTTTTCCATTTCCACCAGCTACCACATACACAATCACAAGCTTTGGGCATGACCATGCTCGGGGGTCTCTTTTAAGGGGCCACATTTTCATTATCTTACGCCGCTCGTGGCTGCGGTGCCAGCCGCACAAGCTCTTAATTTTTGCCAGGGGTCTGCTGTTGACCGAGTAGTTTTTCTAAGTTCAAAGAAAGGATGGATGAAAGGACGAATCTTTCAACTCACTTTCCTTCTTCTCGCCACTTGACATTCAACCTTGATTAGAGAGAGGCAGTCGGGTCTTTCCAGCAGTTCCAGAAACTCCCTCCTACTAACTTTAAGGTTAAGTTAGTCTAGCTTTGTGGTAGCAGACGTCTACAAATCCTGAACAAAATTAATTGTAGTTTGTTCGGGTTGGGTCTTATCCCTTAAGAGCCAATTCGGATTCTTCTCCAGTACGCTAACTTTACTTGAGTTAGTTAGCAATGCTAACTTAGCATTAGCTTTAGCTTAGTAGTTTTCTTGAGGTTGCATTTCCCTATGGACCATCTAGGAAAAACGTAACACTGCTTAACATAAACGGGATAGCCCTGCTATATTATCCTACACATGTTAACCGAGCGTAACGTTTTTTCTGAATGGCCCCTTTCTACAGGTCATTGGTCTTCCCGTCTCCTGCCACAGAAGTCGTCACCTTACAGGGGTGTCGAGAGAATGATCTGGAATCACGGGTCAAAGGGGTGACCTTATGCGGACCTTATGCCGCGACATTATGTTCTGTTATGTTAAGGAAGTAAGTCAGTTAGTGACACGTGTCTAATGATGCAATCAAACGTAATGAGATGCAATGCGGTGGTGGCAGTGGTTTTTGAGAGAATCACCATCATCGTCATCATCATCGTCGTCATTGTCGTCGTCATAATGGTATGCAGAACATACATTAAAATGTTACGTGCTTTAGAAGGGGTGCCTTTCACTCTGCTTTCTTTTTACGCTCCACTACTACAACTCGAGCATTTCTATCTGGGTGAGTTGAGCCCCCTATTTTCTGTGAAAAAGATCCTCGCTTTCTCTCTGCTTTCCGTTGCTCGCTCTGTCCCTTTTTTTGGGTTGTTGATGTTGTTTCTCTCTGTTGTCCGGAGATAAATTAAAGCTTGTCTTCTTGTAAAACTTTCATTCTTATTCCTTCCTCTTTTACTCTTTTCGTTTTGTAGCCTTGCTTTTTGCTTGTTTCCACCTCGGAGAAAGTTTCGTTTCCACTCCTCGTTTAAATGGATCCATTTTCCGGCTTGAATTTCCAAGCTCTACAGAAAAGTAAAAGTGAAATTTGATGCTTTGCTTGTTTCGTTACGCTCATCGTTATTTTGTTATTCCTCGTTTCATCCGGAGTTTCCAGAGAATCATTTCTTTAGGGTAGCGTGGCATAGAGTCAAAGTCAAAGTCAAGATCCTTTTAGGTGTGTCTTTTACTTTTAGAGAAGCCTGTTTTTTTGTCATCGTTGGATTTTGCAGGATGAGTTGAGCTTTATCTCCGACTGAGTGAGTGAGGCAGAGCAGAGCAAAATTCGGCTCACTTGCGATGTAGTAATGCAGCTTAGCTCGGCTTGGCTGCTTCTGGGAAACCGGTTTTTAAAAGCTGGTTAATACGCTGGAGAAAGTTTCGTCTTTATTTTACGAGAAAAACATTCTTTTCGTTTGCTTGCTTACTTTCTCCCACTATTTTGTTTGAACTGGAGAAAGCTCAGACTACGAGTAAAGACGAAAAGTGTAAAAGGACGTGATACTGCCAACAGCCGTTTTTTGTTCGGCTTTGTATTAGCCTAAGTTTGGAATGAAAAAAAAGCGTAAGTCGTTTCTACTTTCCATTCGCTTCCCTTTTCCAATGGAATGGGGCAAAAGAGGACTAGGCTCGTTTTGGAGTTGATCGCTTTTCTCCTGGGATACATTCCACTCTACCGCTGCTGCTGCTGATTCTGCTGCTATGAGGCAACCGCTCCTGGGAAAGTACACTGGACTGAAATGACGACTGGAGAACGTGATACGATATGATATTATCCGGCAAGGAATGCATAATTACGCTGCAAAAAGAGCAAATGGCAATAATTACGGAGTGTTGCTTTCCCCGCTGCTCTGGGTCTGGCAGACGGAATTTGGGCCCGGAGAATAGTGTTAAGTAAAGCGTGCAAGATACTTTTTTTAAGGTACATCACATCTCAATGAAGAAATCGTGGACGCGGCGCAAGCAAACCAACCAGACAGCAGACAAAAAACGTGTTTTTTTCTTGTAAAAGCTCAGCTCAGCACGGATTATTATCGCCTTTCAGTTTGTCTCTGGAGAGAGAATAAAATGCTGCAATTTTTTTGGAACGTCGGCAAAAAAAATTATTGTTGGAGTGAAAGGATTTTTTATGTTCTGTGCAATGGAAATGGTGCAGATGGTTGCGTTCTGTAAGTTGTTTGAATTTGAGTTGAGATTGTAAAAAATGGATGAGTAAGCAAAAAATGTTTTTTGGCTCTCACACAGAATTTTGTATTATTAAATAAAGAATAGATTTTTTTTTGCCTTTTGGCTACTCAATTTTGTATAGTTTTTTGTTATACTTTTTAAAAATTAGTTTAATATTTTTTGTTCTTATTTTCTTTCAAGGTAACTCAGTTCTTTTTATTGATAATCTGTTCAGTCTGATTGCAATTGATGCGTAAAAGTAGATTGCACTTTTCCGATTTTAACTCCTTTAGCTTCTGCTCCATTTGAAGAATCACTTTGTTCAATTTCCGCAGTTGCTTCTCGTCCGCTGAAGGCTGGTAATCTGATCCGGGACCAGAGCCGCCGCTCAGATCGTCCTCCTCGTCCTCCTCCGATTCCTCATCTTCACCACGATAATCGTTGATCGTGAGAGATTTCAGGAGGTCGCAGGTTGTATTCTTCATGCTTGCGTTCTCTTTGGCATAAGGCAAGCTGGAAGAAACAGAAAAATTCCTTCGGTTTTTTAAGGAAGAAAAATGTTTCGTTTATTTTTTCTTCTCTAAATACCTTTTCTGGCCAACGTAGATAACCCCGTACTCATCACGAGTCACGTGAAGACTCTGTGGAATACACAGCTTGATGGGTGGAGCACCTGGGGACGTCATGTTCACTGGAGGCCGGTCCTCAATCAATTTCAGCTTTCCTCCAGTAACTGTAATCTGTTTCGTTGATCAAATAAAGAAAACAAGAAAAATTTAACGGCAAATAGAGGAGTTGAATTGGTTCTATGTCGTTGCGAGTTCCGGGAATGAGATTAGAATGGGGCATGCAAATAGTCAATACGTAGATGGTAAGTAACCGATTTTGAATTTGATTCCGGGAAAGTTTGTAATCGGATTACGGAAAGTGAAAGAATGAAAGGAGGGATCAAAATAAAAATAGATGAAATTCGGGGAGCCGGAGCTTGCATAATTTGAGGGCTTTAACTTAAAAGGTTTACCTCGAAAGGGAATGGCACAGGAACGATCTCATCCTCGACGAGATCAGTGAGATTGACAATGCTGCTCATGTTAAACACCAGCTCTTGACCTTGCGACAGATCCACGTTCGCTTTCAGACTCGGCTGAGTTGCATCTATAATCAGCTTTCGCATCAGCGAATCTCCACCTGGAGCGTCAATTAAATTCACTTTTACAGCTGACCCACTGCCGCTGCCGTTGTTGCTCGTTTTGTCTGCCCGCCATTCGAACGCCTTGACAGTGTTCCCGTCAATCTTCTGAGATAGGAGTAAGCGAACCGCTTGACCTTGACTTCCTCCAGCTTTGTAGTGGCTACCTCCGTTATTTTGTTGCTGTTGCAGAGGATCAATGCTTCCTGTGCGCCACTTCTTGCTCCGAGCTATAAACTTCCTCTGTGGAGTGTTATTATTCAGTTAAAATACAAGAACCAATCCTGAAAAGATGAAAGCGAATGATGCAAATTAAAGCTGTGCATGAGCTTACCTGAAATTCTGGCCACGGAAATTCGGACGCTTCATCAAACTCCAGGGAGACTGCAGTAATGCAAATGTCAGAATCCAGAGCTTTCGCTTCTTGGCACATTACCACGTCGTTTAATTGGACTGACAAGACACTTATCTGGAATGTAAAACAGTTGACATTTGTTTTTAAGAGTTTGCTCACGTAATGTTTTCTTGTGAAATTAACTAGAAGCATCTTTTCTTACTGTTTCATATTCATGGGATCGTGGTCCATTCGGCACGAAGTTGGGTGCAGAAACGACCACCGTGGAATTTCCCCCGGTGAGTGGATCCATGCCGATGCCTCCACTCAAATTCCCGGTTGGATCAGAGTCGTCCTCTACCACCTCCAAGGCCATCTCTACATGGTCGTCGTCGCCTGCTGGAGTGTGAGCTCTTTTGTCTGGGTCGCCAGGTTCTAGATCTAAATGCTCGAACTGTATATTGTCGGAAGAGCCGGAGGTTGAAAATGTAGAGGCGACCTCACTATCTGGGGTAGATAAACCGCCCGTCTTGCTGAAAGCGAAAACTGTTGATAGGCCTTGCTTCATGCCCTTGGCCAAGTTATCCGTGAGCATATCGAGCGATGGCATGGGATTTGGTTTGTTCAGTGGACTGGCGCTGACACTGAGGGGGGATGACAATTTCAGAGAGGACGCAGATTGATCCATTAAAGTGTGAACGGAGCGGGTCTTCGAGTCTAAGCTGGGCGGTGGCATCATCTGATCTTGACTCGCCAGACTAATATTCACCTGTGACTGCGGCATCTGCATCATTGACACCGACTGATTCGTGGCATTCATTGTGTTCACATTGTAAGCCAGAGAAGGCTCGCTGACGGTAGATTGCATCATCGCGACTGCCATGGGTGTGCATGTTGGGAACTCAGAGGATGGCGAGGGCGACGAGTGAGTGCCGTTTTCACTGGCCATCGAGTTATCCCTTGGCATCTGCGAGGGTGGGGGCTGAGACGGAAACAGGAACGAGACTTCAATCCGTGGAATGTGCAGGAGGAGAATAAGTTCCTTCGTCTTTGCCGCCATTTCACCGATAACCTTCTCGGTGTCCAGGTTGAGGTACAAGGATAACTCGCCAAAAGCCTCGACCATTCTCATCAAGAAAAGATACTGGTAGTGAGTCATTTGAACATTGACCAAGGATTTTGAACTGACGAGAACCGAGAGAGCTTTGCTTTCCCCGGCTTCCTTAATGATGGGGTTGTTGGAAGACGCCTTGGAGGGTGGAGGCGGTGCGAAAATCCATCCAGTTAGAGGCGCAGGGTCAATGAATGGCGACGGCGGACCGAGCTGATCGCCTCCGGCCCAAACACCGGTTTCGCTGGCGATTGACTCAAATCGTGCCATCGGTGCGCGCCGACGACTTCCTCCTGAGGAGGAGGCAGACTCGAAACAAAAGTCTGCCCAGAATGTGTCCACGTTGAGGAACCAGATGTCACGTGACTCTGTCCACAACATTTCCTTGGTAAAACCGGAGAAGAATTCTGCGAGACTCTCCGTCTTTCTCTGGAGCTGCTGTGCTAGATTCCTAGGGACTAGATCCTCGTCTACAAAAAAAAAATAATAATAAAAAATTGAAACCATTAAAAAAATATTTTATATACATATATTTAAATAAAATAATAATTAGTCAAAGTGGTAAGACATACTATTGCAGTGACGATAAAATCTGGCAAGTTTATCCGAGTCCTGAGCATACTTTCCAATGTGGTTTGGCTGAAGTCTGTGCATTGCAGGTGAGTAGCTGGCACGTCGTTTCATATTGTAATTATCACTATCAACTTTCTCCAAGCACTGGAGGAGTTGCTGAGTTGTCCCTGTGTCGTGCGACCTGTAATTCGCCAGAACAACTCGGGACAGCTGAAAGTAAATCGCGGAAGGTCGAGCCTTCTGGCCTGGGTGTGGCTTGCATCTATATAAAACCTTCCGAGATAAAAATGAATATTAAAATTCATTAAACTGATCGTTGTCACATCTCTATGAACTTTATTTACTTTGGGTTGAATCAATTCGAGCCGAATGTCTGCGTAAGGTTCTTCAGTGACTGTTTCCACTTTATTGAGAGACTCAGTCAAGTTGCTGGCGAACGCGTTGAGCCAGAGGACTGTGCATACATCCAAATCCACCTGGAGAGGATGGAGGTATGCGTAGATTTTTGGACTTGGCAGGGGAAAGGCGACCTCTCCCGGATGATAAAACCAAGTGAACTCAATGTGCAAACCGTGAAGATCCTTGGGTCGTTCCATGTAGCCAGCGAGGAACGGCTGCAGAGACTCCTTTGCATTCGTGGTCACTTTGTAAATGCACACGTTTTGGATCCGTATCACCAAACAAGTGCTCATAAGCTTCGCGATCTTCTCTCCAATGGCGGCACGCACCACTTGGTTATTGTCGGTGGAGGTTAACGACGATGAACGGCTTGGCGTTCCTGTGGGCGTGCTCACTCCACTCCCGGTGCTGTAACCCTCGCTACCTCCGGACTGTCTGGTGAGGGGTCGATGTTCATTCTGTGCTTGCTGAGGAGGAACAATTGTCTCCATGAGTTTTAAGTTGAATGCCTCTATGGACTCTTTGAGCCAGTTGAACACTTGATTTTCTCCATAACGCGGCCACGACTTGCGACTGGCTCGGGCCAGGTGATATGGATAGAAATCAAGCATTATCTATGCATGTAAAAGAAAGGAAAATCATGTTTAATCAAAATATTAAATTCTTGATAATTTTCATAGTCTATATTTTGCTGTGGTTGTACCTGAGCAAAATGAATTTGGAGAGCTGCTCCGTTTGCTAAGTCCGGATGAATGGATCTTCCGTCTGCAAATTGAAAAGGGGATTTGTTAAAGTTTAAAAATGTTACTGGGAGACAGACGAAAACACGATGAAAATATTCCAATGTCAAAATGATTTTAAAATCATTTTCAAGCAATAACTTACTACCAGGATCATCGAGCAAATGCAGGTTGATCTTGTCACAAACAAAGTGGTATGACGTTTCTTTAATGTCAAAAGCCTCAAAGATTCTGGCTGCATCGTTGGCACTTCCACCACCCCCAGAACTGTTCATGGCCGTTGCTTGATGTTGCTGAGCTTGGAATTCAGGAAGCGTCTACACGTAATGAAAATATAAAAATAGAGACTTTCTTATATGATGATAAGAATGAAAAGAAAAAATCAAGACAATCGAAATATTTACCTCCAGTTTCCTTTTTGCCTTGATCCGCTGTGATTCCTCAGTGGCTTGTTTCACCAAACCGGAAAGCGAGTTGATGAAGTGAAGCGCAGCAAGAATTTGCGAATCCGTGAGAACCCACAACAACTCATCCAGAATCACGGACAGTCTACAGGCAACCACTTGGCAATCTAAACAAAAAAACATTTTAAATGAATTATTTGGCCGAAATTGAATTTTTCCTTTTGAATATGAAAAATGAAATGAATGAATGAAAAAAAATCTACCATTAAGTCGCTTCTTAATAACAATCCTGGCTTTTGCCTGATTCGTGAGGAGACGAAGAGGCGCCAGATGACGGTCCGAAGTGGACTGAGCTTCCAGTCGCAAATTCTGCCAAAGCACCTCTTTGAAAACAAGAACTTCGCCCCGACGCACGTCCTTCAGTCGACTGTGGCTCAACTCGACGTTGCTTCGCCATTGAGGCGAGCGTGACTCAACTCTGATACGTGAGATCTGGTGAAAAAAATAGAGTGAAAAAAGGAAAGGGTATTAAAATAATGGAGCAATAATCCTTTAGTACACAGAAGACAATTTTTTTTTGAAAAACATACCTGAACGCGTGACTCGAATTCTCGACTATGAAATATCATCTCGACAGACTCAACGGTGACTGTGATCCCATCAACGACTTTATTGACAAAGCCATACTTTCCAGCGGATGAAGCGAAGTGATTTGACACGTCCGCTGAGTTGGTTTTACGTAGTTCTTCGCATGTCTCGATTTGAACGTGGACGTGATCCAATGCCTGAGTCAAGGAAAAAAGAAAACCCAGGATTAAATTGAAGTAAGATGACAAGAGAGTTTGTTTAGAAAAACAATGGCTTAATGCATAATAATTATTTTATTTTGAATTACGAGAAGTATTGGGTGTGATTTGAGGCGAGTCCATGGGATTCGGATATTGACACGATTACAATGAGCTTTTTTGATTTTCATCCATGTCGGCAAGGCCAACAGGTCTGTGAGCACGTCTTCATCCAGTTCCAAATTTGTCAGTTCTCCCTCCCCCTTGAATGTACTTAGGTTGATGCGGTCGGAGGACAAATGTTTCACAAACCTGGTGAAGGCAAAAAGTGACAAACAAATTGAAATTTAAAAATCAATTTTTGATTCGACTAATGTAAAATTGTTATTTATAATTTACTTTAGCACGCATTTTAAAAAACCATTTACCGTGATAAATGTTTCAGAAGCTGGTTCTTAATGATTCCAGCCATTTTAATGTTTAGTCAGAATATTTTGAAAGGTTATTGTTAAGAGCGCGTTGACGAAATGTTGGCGGAAATGACTTGCCGTCCTGCAGCAATCAGCATTTGGTTGGTTCTGGTTGGTATACGTTTCTGTTGTTATTACTAGTTATTTATTTATCTGGAATTGAGTTGCCTTATTTTTTTCTTAACTATTCTAATTTAATTATTATGCTGGTTACGTATTATGTTTCGGTAGGTAGGTCGGCAATCAATTAATAATAACAATATGAATATTTTACCCCTAACTTTAATTATTGTGAGCACACTTCAAATAAACACAATTCTTTTTCCCTGACTTTAACAATTGATATAATTGATACAAACTGATAAAAATATCAATAAAATTGCATACAGGTTTTACTGGAGTTGAACCTTATCACAATCAGTTTTTTTGCTATTGGAGGAAAAAATACTGAGGTTAAATTACTTGCATAAATTAGAAGAATTTGCATGCAAAATTACAATGTATTGTAATGATATTGTAAGTTCTCTATAGCAAGATCAAGACTTAGACCAGGTAGTTTAATTAAGTTCCTTAGTTTTTAGACAGTTAGTGATATTTGTTAGTTACATTAGTTTGTTGTTTGAAGGCAAGAAGGAAACGAAACGTTACGCCGTTACGTACGTTACGATGAAAAATCTCGGTAGGGACTTAATTGGTTAGATTATGTTAATTGATCAATTAGATAGTTTCATAAGTAAAGTGTTACAAGTACACAGAGTGAAGATAATTATAGTTGTGTAAGTTCTGTTCAATGAAATTTTGCTCCGAAAAGCTCCTGTCGTGTTTATTAAATTAAAGAAAATTGTTAATTTTTATAAAACTGCAAATCTCGAACTTGAATAGCATCTTGCATTTAAAGTCGGTTATTTTCTTTTTCTGATAATTAAGCTGTCAAGTAAGTGAAACTGGTCAATTATTAATTGGTATTAATTATTGTTTGCTAGTATTTTAAAAAACCGTTCGCTAACTAAAGTTGTTAAGTTGTAAATTCGTTTCAATAAAAAATACTGAAAAATTCACTGGCGCTCAGATTATTATCGTGTTTTCACTCAGAGGTTTTTCAAATTGGAATCTTGCTTAGCATTTAAAATTTAAATTTCTGCTACTCTACAGTTGAACATCAACTTCTTTGTAATTTAATTAATTTAGCTGGGTAGTTAACTGCAATTCGTTTCGAACATCTATTTACAGCTAAACATCAATCTTTAAAATATCATCACCGGACATTCAAGTACTTTTTATGTAAAGAACATGGAAAAATTCTAATGACTTCTACTTTTGCAATTACACAATGACTTATTTATTGGTTTGCTTACAATTAGTTAACTATTCGCAGCTACAAGTGTTTAAATTCGTTTACAAATACTTTTTCCCTGAAATCCTATATCAATTTAATAATGGCGATATTTGGATTTTTAACATTTCCAAACTGGTAAAATACAATGTGTGTGTACTATTAAATATCTATCTATTTGGAACAATAATTTTAATTGACAATAAAATTAAATATGCAACCCCTTTGTATTCTCATTTAATGCTGAACAGTGAGACTTTGATACTTTCCACTGATTTCGTAAATCTAATTTGCATATACAGGTAGTATAATACTAATTATTTAATTATCTCAACGAGGTGGAGGTGACAGTTTTCTCTGTTATTGCTGATTTTGATTTGTTTCGTTCGTGATTGCGAATCATTTTTGTTGTGTGAAACCTGTTGTTTCTTCTCTTGTCCTTGGTTTCATTTGTAAATAAGCAAGCACTGGTCACACAAACAACCAAGTTCTTTAACGTTATTATTATGTTGCTCGTTACATTTTTCCACACAATGACAGTTCACAGTTGGTAATTTGTTTATTTTGATCCTTTCTTCTTACTACGGAGACGAAAAGAGCACGCAATATGTTGATTTAATTTTTTGCCTTTTCCTTCCGGACTACATCGTGGCAGCATCCGCCTAATTCGTTGTTGGATTATTGCCAGTTTTAATACTCGGCGAGAAAAACAAATTTTCCTTTTGCCACTGCGTTTAAGATAACGTAAATACTTGTAAGTAATGTAACGTACGTAATAAGTGGAAGTTAGCTTTCAAAACAATAACTCAGACGAAATAAAATGCGTGCTTGAGAATATTTAATTTGACAGTTACGGAACGGAGTTTTATTTCCAAGAAAAGGTGAGTGACACTGGAAGGAAATAAATGAATTGTTATTATTACTGTTCCATTTACTGTTTCGTGTCACCCGTCAACTCCAACAAAACATTTTAATGGAGCAAAAACTAACGAGCAAAATTTTCGGATGATTGTGATTAGTCAACACTTTTGAAACATCGCAATTAACTAAGGTTGACGAACGAACGAACAACATGGACAGAAGTCTCAAGTTGAAATGAGTCAGCAGCCACAACGTAATAAGTGGAAGTTAGCTTTCAAAACAATAACTCAGACGAAATAAAATGCGTGCTTGAGAATATTTAATTTGACAGTTACGGAACGGAGTTTTATTTTCAAGAAAAGGTGAGTGACACTGGAAGGAAATAAATGAATTGTTATTATTACTGTTCCATTTACTGTTTCGTGTCACCCGTCAACTCCAACAACAAAACATTTTAATGGAGCAACAACTAACGAGCAAAAATTTTCGGACGATTATGATTAGTCAACACTTTTGAAACATCGCAATTAACTAAGGTTGACGAACGAACGAACAACATGGACAGAAGTCTCAAGTTGAAATGAGTCAGCAGCCACAGCGCACCCAGCAGCGTCACAAGTCGAAGAGAGTTGATTGAGTTGAGTTGCGTTAAATAGTTAATAGTTTAGCGATGTGGGGCTATGCCACTTTCTTAATATCCTTCTGGAGAATGAGTGAATCGAGGATACTTCCATTTAGTAAAACTCGAGTGAATCACTCTACTAAAGGTTGTTTCTGTGCCGCCGCCACCATTACCACCATCTCCAGAGTGATTACTTTTTGTGGCGTATCATTTAATGATTTGATGTAGTAAAGTGGCTTAGTTTCAGTTTGCTTGTTTTGTTGTTGTTAGGTTGCATAGATGATGATAAAAACATTTTTCTCACTCTCTCTTATCAACATTTTTACACTCAATTCAATCCATTCAATCGCTCAGTCACTCAACATTTAACAGAAATGAGAATAGAACACGAGATTGCACGTTACTCTCGTAAATCGTGGTAATACTTAATTTTTTATGATGACTTCACTTTACTTTTTAGTAATTTTACTCCGTTTTAATCACTTTGCAGCACAAACACAACAGCTGCACAAAATAACAAGTCACGTCTCGTCGGGTGCTGCATGAGTCTAAATTGTAAAATTGAAGTTGAATATTGATTGATTATATTGCTCAAAGTGAAGACTAGGCTTATCTGTCGCTCAGTCAAAGTTATTCTTTGTAAATTAACGTTTACAGTTTACCAATCATCGTCTCACTTCATTGTTTATTTTTGCATTATTAAAGTGTGTTGTAAGTACCTAGAAGGAGAAACACAGAGATAGACACGAAATGATTATCAATTTATTTTTGAATTATTAAATACTCTTTTATTATGACATGCTTCATTAATCACGCCAGATTTTTTAATTTCCCCTTAATTCAACTTAATTCGCTCCAGCCCGTGCTCGCTCAGCCCAGCTGAGTGAGCTGTATGTAGTAACTATCTATACCAATTTCTTTAATAATGATACACGCCACACATTAAAAAATCTGTGTCGTCATTAAATTAGTATTAAATTGGCCAAGAAAAAAATTGTTTGGGCTTGTATAATGCAATAAATGCATCTTTCTTTCTTTAGTTACATTTGAGATAATTTGACTTGACTTACTTTTCTACTATAAAAGTATTTTCTGGGGATCCTGAGGCTCTGCATTTTTTTCCTCTTTTTTACCTTTTTTTATTATTATCCTTCTGCTGCAGAGATTTTTTGGGGGCTTTAAAAACTAATCCTAATATTTTTTGGTGGTGTTATGTTATCTTGGAGGAGAGTGCTACAAACTACTTCTACTTACTTACTACTACTGAACTCTGTCTAGCAGAGTCTCTCTCTTTCCCATTCTTTGAATGGTCTCTCGTGTCCCTTCTTCGTCTCACAGAATTCCACTTGGGCTACTTTACTCAAAAAGGTCTTTTTTTATTCTAGAGGCATAAGACAAAAGATACATAACATAACAAAGGTAACAACATAGTTTTGTTGATGGTTTAAGGTTTTTATAGCAATATTGTTGCAGTGCAATGAAAATGATCATTAGGCAAAGGTATATAGTTATTAGTTTTATGGGATATTCTGATATTACAAGACTACGGCTACGTTTTTGCTGTTGCACCTTATAAAAATGTTTGGAGCTCGCTTATAGTTTGAGTGGAGTGGAGTGACTCCATGTCCATGCTTTTTTCTTAGCAAACTCGTATTGTTATGATGTTGGGGTTGCTGAAATGTGAATGAAAATGAAAAGAGGTGTGCACACAGTTAGTCGAGTTGAGGTTTGTGCACTCTCTTCTCACTATTGACTGTGTTACACGGGAAGATATTTTTTATTATGATACTACTTTTTTCCTTTGATCAGAGCTTGTGGATGGATGAAATGGAATGGAGTTGATGTCGAGTTGAGCTCATTGAGTGGAGTGGACACACTTTATTTTGTTCAAAGAAGGGAATAAGAGAGAGGAGAGCCGTGGGACATGGACAACGACAATATTTAACCAATGCCTGGTAAACTTACAGAAAGTGGACCGAGGAGACCGAGTGAAGAGCGAAAATGAGATGGAGTCGAAAAGGAATGATCACGACGACATTGTTATTACAATGGAATGGTCACAGTCTGTTAAACCTTAAACAGCTCCTTTCTCAATCTCTGGTCCATCTCCATTTCCTTTCTCCTGGCGAAATGCAGTGGTGTAGTGAATGAAAGGAAATGAGGAGCTGCGAGCAGAGAGCCTGGAATAATGCAACAGCCAGCAGGAAAATAACACTGAGTTGAGAACGGTGATTTGCCCGAGAGTTTATGCTACAACTTCCATGATACTATCACTATGGCACAGTGACTCCAACTTGGTCTTGTTGCAGAAGTCGTTGTTCAAGATGAGGAAATCTGCTGAGAAAATGCTCCTTCGTGTGTGCGTCTGTCTCACAAACTCATCTCGTATTAAAGTCGCAATCGCAGCAATGGCAAAAATATTTTGCTTGCTTTTCCTAGCTTCTGTAGTAGGGCCATAGCCTGATAAGCCTGGTCGCTTCGCTTTTCGTGTTGGCTGTGTGTGCGCAAAAAGAAAAATTCTGGATTGGATAAGCTTGAAAACGCAATGTGTTTAGGTAGTCGTCTCGTAAGACAAATCTCATCTCATCCCAATGCAATCTCGTCTTATCACGTCTTCGAGAAGAGGAAAGAAATCTTCATTCCCATCTTACTTAATGACTGTGGGTGATAAACGCTAAATTTTATTTTGTCCATTACTTTAACAAGTTTAGCAGATGAATCAGAGTCGAGGAATGCCCCGTGTTTCCAATCCCAATGCTTTTTCATAAGCTAAAGCTGATCACTTCAACTTTGCTTGCGTTGCAGGTAGAATGACATCAGCAGAATTCTTTGTGTTTACGTGTGTGCGTTACGTAATAACGCTGCTAATTGTTAATTGGCATTATTTATTGCTATTTTAGCTTGTAAGTAGTTCTTAGGTAAGCCAGCTTAAATTTTTTTAATGAGCATATTTAGGTTCTGCAATGGTAAGAAAAACGTGAATCGGAAAAAACAATAGCATTTGTAAATTTCGTGTCCATGTTCCATGAAAATGAAGTTTGTGTTCATCCATGAGTGCAATATGCGATGCGTGCGGGCGACTGGCGACTTATTATTGTTTCGTTATTTTTTCATTACTTGAGTAGACATGAGAGGTCCACGGGCCCACATTGCCACATGTGCATGCGGAATGTGGACATGTCATAGTAAGTTAATTGCCTTTAAGCCGCACAAGTAAAATAACTATGGACAGAGAGGCAGAAAAGAAGGAAAAATTAGCGTGGCATATCGATGGACTGGTTGCCTGCGTGCACGAAATGAAACAAGCCAACAAGCTAATCTGAAAGGTATTTACACGAGATTGAAAGGTAATGAAATTGTATCATCTCATGGAGGAGCGATTCATTGGTTTGGTTCGTAGTTCGTATAACAATGTCATTAAGTTGATATTAGGTTAGTTTGGTCAAGAAGGAGTATTTGAGTGGACTATGACTAAGGCATTAAGTAAGCATTGTGGAATGGGTGATAAGCACGGGGATTAGTAGAGGATAGAGTAATTTTTTTGTGCTAGTTTTAATACTTACAACTTAATATTATAATACCAATAACTAACAAAGTTAAGTCAACAGAGGCAACTCTCTGCTGGGTTGTTCTGTTCTGAGGTGAACTCGAGCTGAAGTTGAAGTTGAAGGCCGTTTCTTTCTTGCTTAGTCGAACGCGACGTGGAAGCAAATGAAATAAATAATTAAGCACTGAAGCAATTCATTGTCTTTCCTTCTTAATTACAAAAATAGGACTCTTGAGATGAAAAGGTTTCACAGGCTCCTTGCCAATTTCCCTTTTATTCTTTGTCTTTGTTTAGTAAGCGAATTTTCATTTTCCTCTGTAAGGGTGGGCACAATCAGGCGTACTTTAAAAGTGCTTGCTCAGTTCCTTTACGGCTATTTGAAGTTTCTTATTTAGTTTTATCGTACAATCAAACTAAACTGTGTAAGAAAAAGGCATTTTGAGAATGCAAAGAAGCATGCAAATTGCAGCTGTAAATTTGTTACTCTGCTGCTCTGGTTGAAAAGAGAAACTGACTTGTTGAGTGATGACGATAATTGTGATAAGTGTTGCGAAGAGGAATTCTGTGGTTTTTTGGGAAAATGTGAAATGATGTGAATTCTTGTGCATAATGTTGCATATAATGTATCTAGGTAAAAGTTAATGTCTTTTGCTGTTAAGTTACTTATTTAGACAGTTGGATTGGGATTCGATGATAAATGAGTGTGTGCGTAAATAATTTCCTACCAATTACCAAAGCATCATTAGAAAGAAGCAATCAGCCGAGCAACGTGGTAACGTTTGATGTCAGCTAGAAGAAATTCGAAGGTTTTTGGTCTACGTCTATTAGATGAACATGAAATAAAATGATTGCAAATCACAGAGTCAGTCAAGCAGTCACTGTTTTGGGGAGGTAATGAAAAACGAAAACTCTGAATTAGAATCATAAATATAAACTGTAGCTAGATAATAATATGAAATAATGGGAATTGAAAATTGAACAAATAAAATCAATGCGGAATAGGAAAATTGCATGGGAAACGTGTAAAAAGAATAAATTCTCTTTTATGTTGTTTCGCGTTCTCGTATTGATTTTCCGTTTTTCTATAGCTGTATGATTGTAAGCAAACTGCCAGAGTTGACTCACAATTTTGCTTCTGAGGTGAAATATATTTATGCAGAAATGTAAATGGAGCAGCACTGGAATGAACTGACTAGAGCACAATGCTGAGGGAGAATCTCGGCTTGTTATGAGTTTCTATTATTACATTTTGACGATTCATATGCGAATGATACTCAAATATTAATATGATGTTCCAAAAGTTACGACATTTCTATCCTATAGCTTTGCTTTGTTACCTTGATCAATTGAATTGCCTCCGAGCCTGAGTTCTGAATCACACACAATACAATATCATCGTTTTTCAAAAGAAACTGAAACTCTGCTTTTGAAAGTGAGCCAGCTTGTGTCGTGTGTCACAAGTGTTATTATAATGGAGTATTGTGTGTAGACAATAATTGCTAAGTAAGATTTCTTCGCTTGACTTGAGCGGGTTATTATTGTTATTTACTTTGCTACATTCATGCAACTCATGAAAACAGCATCGATTGGTTCGCCTCCCTGTGTTCGTCTCTGAAAATGATCTTTCCGAGCTGAGATTAGGCTGAACTGCTGAACTCAGATCACAGATCTGTTCTATGGAAAATCCCTGCTTTTGTATAACCTCAGCCATGAGCCAACGGCAATCGAGTGATCGAAGCGAAAAAATGCTATTATGTCGAATAATAATATTGAATGTATCATGATTACAATGGATAATTGCCTTTCGTCTCTCTCTCATTTCCCAATGCATTTGCCTCAGTCATTTCTCTTCTACTTACGATTAAGCAGACAGGAGAGTTTGGAATTGGAAACTTGGAATAGTTAGAATCTCATCTCGACTCACTCTCTCGAAACGATACGAACCCACTCACTGAATGAATGGCATGACAAGCTAAAGCTACATTTTACAAACTTCCTTGGAAAATACACTTAAAGAAACTCTCTGCTCTGGAAACTGGAAACGAAATGAAACCAAAGTGACTCGGAATGGCTCTTCTGCTCATTCTTGGATTTATTTTCTTGACCAGTGTTTGAAGAGAGTCAGAGTTACTCTAGAGTAGACACATTTTATTTTATTGTGTGTGCACAAGCATAAAACAAACAATTCCTTTTTACCACATGATGATGATCACGATGACATGCATGATGCAACGCATAAAAATATACATAAAATTATATAAATACATACAATAAAAAGATTCCGCTTGCTCGTTATTGCTAATCTGAAGTGTATACAAAAAATTTATCGCTATCGCGTTTTTTTTCTCCAGAATTTACTCAACGTCAGCTTTACAATTTGGCTTGTCGGCTAAAGTCAAGCTGAGTGAAGGAAAGAGCAACGAAAAATCAACACTGATGCTTCATTCTGATGATGATCATGATAACGATCACCATTTACTGACATTACATTACCACTTGGCTGTTATATTGTTGAAAAGAGAAACTTGTTTGTTCCTAGTCAACACGGGGATGAGGGACGGACTACGAAATGACCTAGACCAGTTGCTCAGTAGCATGGCTTTCGCTTATCATTCAGAGTGGAGTGCTTAAATTAGCTTTGGGAGATGAGCCGAATTGTGCAATTTACACAGCAGCAACAGCCGTCGACGTTTAGCTGAGGAAAGCCTGTCACTTTCCTTTGCTCTTTTTCCTGGCAATAAAAATGAAAAGGGAAAACCGTGGACAAAAAAACACGGAAAATGTGTGGGAGGAGGAAAAATGTGGTAGGGAAAGCAAGCAAGGAGGAAAAGATCATAGCAAAAAGCATCAGGCAACCTAAAACGCAACATCCAGCAGCTGTGTGATAACGCCAGTGGCATTGGAGAGAGAGAAAAAAAAACTGGGCAAAAATGAAAATGATGATGATGACGGATGTGAAAATGCAGGGCAGAGAAAATTATTATGTATTTAGATTATATTATTATTATTATTATGTAGGCGAGAAGGGAGTAAAAGCAAAAGTGCAAAGGATCATGGAATGGCGGAAAATGAAAATGGAACTTTGGCTCGAGCTTGTTCAACTTGAAGCTTGGCTTCACATCGCCAAGTTCGCTTATCGCTTTCTGTGTGCTTCACTGGTGCATTGCTTGAGGACATTAAATGGCTTTCCTCTTTCTCTCACCATGCGGCTTTTAATTCTATCAAAGCGGAGGACGACAAAAAAAACTTTTCTATTTCATTGTAAGTTACAATTTGTAACTACATTTTTTTCTTTGTCTCTGGTCCGCCTTTAAAACGAGTATTTTCTTCCTGGAACTGGGAAGCTATAGAAAAGTTGTTGTAATTGAAGCTATATTGTATGTTATGTGAAATGTTCGGGTGAATGTGCACAAATCAATTTAGGTTTGGATTCGCGGAAAGAGAAGATCGCTTTCCCCCTTTTTCTTCGGATCCCTTTTATTTCTCTATTCGTCAAGTGTTTTTCTTCTCCCTTTTAATTTTTTATTTCCCCAACTTTCCCTTTGTAATGGAGAATGCGGCTTTCTCTCGTTTCGTTTTCGCGAGTGCAAAATATGTGGAGTGGGTGATGCCGGGAAAGGGAAAATGAAAAAGGAGAGATGCGAAGAGAAACCGAGTCCCCGTTCAAATGACAGTTCAATCAAAAAACTCTCCAAAAAAGGTGCCCGCTCGCCATAAAACTGAAAAGGCGAGAGGATCTGAGAAAAAATCTCGAATTGAATTGGATGGGAGTGGCAGGATTGAGATTAGAAACGAGAGTTGATGAAAGGAGTGTTAGAAACAACTCCATTCCATACTTTGTACAAAAACATATTTACCAGCTTAAATATTACTATTTGATTATGATATGCTTGAAAACCTAATTTTAACTGCCTTTTAAGCTTCTGAGTGTTTTTGATGCTTTCTCCTTGAAAATATAAAATCTCTTTCCTTTTTTTGCGGTGATCTGCTTTTCACGAGAGAAGCTGTTTTTTATTTTCAAGAGGACGGCGAGAGATCTTGAGTAAACAGCGCCGGGGGAATCTTTTGTGCTAACGGATTTTTTTACATTTTAATGCAGTTTTGAAAAACTAGTTTTCATTTCGTAGTGGAGTGCTCTTTCCTATCTTACATCCATAAATAAAATGAAATCAAAAGCATCGCTTGGGCTTATGAAGTCTCGCTTGCTTTACCTAACTTTTATTTTACTCTACTTACTCAAGGAAAACCCGCTGATTTAATTTACCGAGGGAAAGCAAACCAAAAGCGAGCTAAGCTTGGCCTGGCAGATGGTTGATGTTGATGATGAGAAAAAGAATTTGGAAACCTTTTGAAATTTATGAATTACCTCATTTCCTTTGCCTTTGGTCTTCTTGTTCGTCTTTGCTTTCGCTTCGCCTCTCTATCAAAACATGTTTAAGAAAATAAGGCGAAAAAAGGACTTTGTTTCGTTCGTCTTGGATGGATGTGAAACTGCTTTGACATATGAGACGTGAACATGAAGATGAACGCGTTCACAGTTTCCGATGAAGAGTAATGATAATTTATAGACTAGACTACATTTATATTGCACAAAGAGCAGAGAAAAGTTGCCCGCTGTTCCAGGTTTTAAGCTCTTAGCTCGGAATTAGAGAGAAAACTTTGTTTGCCGTCGTCAATGTCGCCAAAGAAGGGGAAATTTTCTCCAGAGCTTCGTCTTCTTCAGATCGCATTCATCAAGCAAGACAATATATGCATTAAGAAAGCTTATCAAAAATGTATGGAATTTGGGGACAAGGTGAGAGAAACAAGAAAGAAAGTTGATTGGACTGATGTGAGTTTGGAAAACAGCTGCACATGTGGAAGGGAAGGGGAAATGTAGGACGCGAAAACTTTTTCCAGGAAAATAATAACACCTTCAAAGTTAAATGTACATACGCCTGATATCAAATCATAAATGATGCAAGTCGCTCCTCTTTACCTTAACGAGCTTCATCATTATATTATCATTATCATCGTCATAATTTTCATTTGATTTTCTTCTCGCTCTTTCATCTTTTAGAGAAAAAAAGTGGAGCAGAGTTTGCGATGACGAGATGAGAATAGAATTGTTGTTCTGCTTTCATACTTTTTCATCATTCTTAGCAAAATTTACTGCTCTGTGTGTTACTGCTGGAAATGGAGCTGAAAGAGCTTTTTATGACCCGGGTTTAAATCAGAATTAGGTAAGAGGCACAGATCGCAGATTGTTGCATGCTTGCCTTTTCCTTTGATAACGTTTTCAGTTTATTGTGTTTATTATGCTTGCTCATCTACTCATAAAATAAGGATGATCTCAATCACGATGATTGTGATGGTGTAACGTATAAAATTATTGACGTGATTCCTTGTTGCTTCGGGATAAAGGAAATGGAAAACTTTTGTTGTGTCAGTGTCAATGCAATGCAAACGATACACAATTCATCTCGCTCACTCATGCATCCACAGAGAAAGGAAAAGCGGAGGCACGAGGCAGGGAAAACAAGCAATCTGCTTTTTTATATATTGGATTTATTTGATATCCTCATCCTCGACGAATTTGTATTATTGTTCTCATGACACACTTTTAACGCTCGGATCGGTAAGCCCACCAGCTCTCAACTTTTTCGAGCACTACATAAGTTCACGTGGACAATTTTCCAGTGGAAATCACACAAGACAGAAAGAAAAGAGGCATGGCAAATGACACACGTAAAACATGACACATGGAAATGTCCCACTTTTCAGCTCTGCCGTTTCTGTGGGGGCGTCTCTTAGCGGTACAACTCTTCGAGTGCTAGAATGCTTCGTAGGCCTTACAACTAGCTAAGTCCGACTTCGGTGTACACGTCTCTAGACTACAATAACAAGGGTGGATCTCCTAACCAGTCTACTTCGATGCTCGGTGCTTATGTACTTTTTAACTTTAGTTTCTAGCAAAGAAAACAGCTCTTGACACGCGATATTTATGCATAGGATATACTCCCTATTGAGTTTACTATAGATTTTATTTTCAATTAAGTATATACAAATTCTCACGTTCTGTGAGGAGCAACAACACGGTTCAAGACCAAAAAAAAGACTGCTTATTCTAAAGGTTTTGTGGGTCCTTTTATACCCCTATTTTACAATTTATCCTTATTTTTTATCCTAGTCGTATAGCATTTTCATTACATACATACATACATATCAAATCTAAATATTTCTTATATCATTTAAATGCTTCACAAATAATTTCTTAATTAATTCCTTACAAATTTAAGTCTTAAGTTTTGTCTTAAACTAACTTAAATCTTGGCTTAACTTTTATTTTAACATTTGTCTTAACTTTTGTCTCAACTTTTTGTCTCAACCTTTTGTCTCAACTTTTGCCTCAACTTCTGTCTCAACATTTTGTCTCAACTTCTGTCTCAACTTTTCGTCTCAACTTCTGTCTCAACTTTTCGTCGCAAGTCTTGTCTCAACCTTTGTCTCAACTCTTGTCTCAACTTTGTCTTAACTCTTGTCTCAACAATTGTCTCAACTCTTGTCTCAACTCTTGTCTCGACTTTGTCTTAACTCTTGTCTCGACATTTGTCTCAACAATTGTCTCAACTTTTATCTCAACTTTTCTGAACAATTGTCTCAACTCCCTCTTAAGACTTAAGTTAAGACTTCTTCAGTTCTCTTTGCTACTCTCTTAACAGTTGCCAAGTCTACCGCTCCAGTCCTCTCTTAAGTCACGCCGCTACAGTTTCATTTCTAGATTGGACTCATTAAGCTGGATGGATACCAAATATTTGTAAGTTCTGTACAGTATCCATCTCGTCTTCATATTTATGTAGTTTGTACTGAAAATTTGCCAGTGCATTTTATATCCTTTTCCTTCTTTAACTACGGTTTCATGGCTACTTTTGTCTTTCTTTCTCTCACTCACAAGGCTATCAAGCTCAAAAACAGGCGACTCTCAAAGCGAGAGTGAGAAACTCAGTGGGAGAGGAGAAAATGATGCCCTTTACATAAAAGTGAATTTTAGATTTTAAGCCGATTTCACAGAATTTCACGGTGTGGTTGAGTAGAAACCGCGCCTGTGTAACCATAGCCCACATCATACTTTATAAATTTTGTATAATACCGGTGAAAAAATTCGACAAGGGAATGGAATGAGATGAGAATCAAGTGAAATGAAATGGCAAAACGATGTGAGACGTCCAAAAAGAATTTTCATTTTAATCTTATGTATGTTCAACGTTGTAAAATTGCTTGTGATAATATAAAGCACTCGGACTTGGACGCAGCTTCTCCAGTGAAATGACACGACAATGACAATGAGTATCAAACAGCATAAAGCACAGAGCTTATCTTATCGAATCAATGGACGGATGTCTTTTAAATTTCAAATTGTTGATATTTGTGACGCACTGCTGGCGAATGGCAATGACAATGAGGACTGCATTGTATTAATAATAATGGTATCATATCGCGATGTTGTGTCCATAAAACTAGGTTTTACATATATGTATTAGTAAAGAAATATAATGATAAGAAATTGGTAAGATCGGTTGACTTGTACTTTGTCCCCTTCCAATTTGAAGTCCTACGAAGTTAAGCCTTATATTATTGAGT
>VYYJ01000504.1:0-56220 GCA_021029165.1 Cyphoderus albinus
CCACACATTTATTTACTGTATCTTTTATAAGAGACACGATTTCTTCTATGTGTATGTGAGCCAGCTTCCCATTAGTAATAATATAGGGTAAAAGCATTGCATTATGTGAAATGGATACTCCATTGTATAGCCCATAAACACCGTGGCGAAATTTTGTCTTGCATCATAAGAATTCCGTGAGAGAGCTAAGAAAATAGATGGCATATAACGAACTTCTCTTTTCCTGTCGACTTATCTGCTCCGACAATAATGGCAAAACACATTTCTTTTTCTTGTTGCTTATTCCGTTTTGTCACTCACTATGTAAAAGCAGACATAGGAAAAGGTTTAACGATTACATAAATACTCCAAGTACATGCGTTAGGTAATAATGTGCAGTACTTTGTAAGTTAAGTAGCACCTCTATTAAAGAGAAACGAGGCCCGTGTAATCTATTTCGTTGCATGCACACAAGACAGGTACGTAGTGCTCACAATTCACTTGGAGTGAGTCTTCTAATAAAACGTTGAGAGAGGAGTTGTCGAGTATTCTCCTACGTTTCTGTCTTCTTTTGTATGTGCAGAAGCCGACCACGGTTTTCTCCTTTCATAACAAGTTTTTTATTGAAAACCAAGTGCAGGGTTTCGCCGATGGCTTACTTTCTTTCGAACAGTTGAACAATCCACAGACTACGCGCCGCACGCGAATGGAATGGAGAAAGTCGTTTTTAGAAAGAAAAGAAAAAAAAAACAGCACCAAGCGTGGAAAGGGTGCTTTTAATCTTAATAAGAGTGCATTATATTGAGATAGGAAATACGAAAAAATTGGTCTCAACTTTTAACTCCGTCTCCATCTAATCTGCGACAATGGCAGTGAAACAGAGCGGAAAATAAGTGTGCCAAGATTTAATTTTGTTAAAAGTATCTCGTAGGAGTGTGTTGGGATTTGTGGTGACGTGATGTGTTTTTTAATTTGAAAATTTCCTCTGAAAATGTTCCGTGCTCGTTCATTTAAAGGAGAAAAGGAAATGGATGAGGAGCAAGGTCACCAGGGTTCAGCAGGAAATAGGGATAGGCGATCATCGTTGACAACGCCAACCCCTCCACCAGCGACATCATCCTCATTTTGGGAGTTTGCATCAATCCGTTCTTTGTTATCATTTCGCCCCTCTGCTCCCATAACGCCGGCTTCTCACACACCGGAAATTATTGTGACCACATGCTCAGTGGAAACGATTGTATCTGGAGGGTCGGGGACGCAGGGCCCTTTGCCACAGCCCCCAAATCCACCATTGTCCTTGATAAAAAGTGCGAGTACATCAAGCCAAGAGGATGTAAGAGAAAGTAACGGGAAAAATAAAACACCCGGTGGAAATGTTACAGAGGAAAATAAATCATTCCAGGATGATGGAGGGGATCGTGCAACTAGTCCATTATTGAGCGTCCCGACTTCCTCGGATGACTCCACTTCGGTCTCATCTTTGTCCCGATCTCAGGATATTACTGTAATGGAGACGCCTCTAAGTCCCACTCGAATTCCCAGCAAGAAACGGAGGCAATCTGAGCCAACCGCTGCCGTCGAACAGTCAGCTACAAAAAATGATCGACCAAGTTCCCCTGGGGGCGTACTTCTGAATCCTTTATTACTTCTCCAGTCAAAGACTGTAGGGAATACGCTCCGTCTTCCAAAAACCTTTCGCAAAAGATCCAGCTCCTACTCTGACCTGAGCTCAAGGAAAACACTGGATCCAATTAGTGGAGGCGCTTCTCAACTTCCAGAACTGACGGCTAATGAATTGAGACTGATTTTGATAAAGAATCTCAAAAAGACTGACCAGGGAGAAGGGAACAGCAGCGAAAGAAAATTGAGCGAGGCAGATCAAAGTCAGTACATATCTCAATTAAATGAAATACTCAGATTACCTGACCACACTCATCATCATCGTCATTATCGGAGAAATAGTAAAGACAAGAAGAAAAGTAACTCGGAGGAAATGATGGATTGTTGCGCATCGTCGTCTACAAGTTTTATGTCTCCTTCGAGTTGTGGAGCAGCAGTTGCTGTGGCAGGATTGGGCGCAATTGGCACGGGTCTGTTTCCTGCTGCAACATCTGTCGCGTCTCTACTAGATAATAGGATGTTAGCAAGATTGAATAATTTACAAATTCCAATTGGAAGTAGAACAACGACAGAGGATCATGAGACAAATAGTGGACACAGTATGATAAATAGCGGAGGCAATGCGCCCACATCTCTCTTCAATAATGCAAGCTCGCTGCCAAGACAAATGAGGAGCCGGCCAAGATTGTTGAGTCATCCGGAATTTTCTTTGCCTGATACAATGCAAACGGCACCGGCACTCTCATCGGCGAAAAGATTTTTCATTCCGCCGTACTTCCGGAGACCTTCTCAGTTATCAACGGTTAGTATTTTAAAGAGGAGCAGAGGCTGAGTTCCGAAGTTATCTTGAGAATGAAATGTTTGGACGAGTTTTAATTGAAAATCCGGATGACGCTGTTGACAAAAGCTGAAAACGTAGAGATAGACATACAATAGAACTCTAGGAAATGTTTTTTGTTTGGCTGATAATTATTTGAGATTGGAAGTTGTTATTTAATAGAAATAGAAAGCGTTTTTTGTTTTATAATGATTCTACCCAGAATTGGGCTTGAGTATAATTAAATTTTGCACATAAAATATAACCCGGCAAACCATTCTGACTGAACTGCTTTGCACGTCTTGTCAAACACTCCAAATCATTTGCATGGAAAGTCTTACTTACTTCACTTACTTTTTCAAGATTTGACTAAAACCAATGAAGTAATCTCTCATTTAAATATACATTTATACCAAACCTTTTAACTCGGACTCCTTCGTATTTTTTAATTGCTTGAATTTTTAGTTGAGTTGGTGTAATATATAATTGATGATATAATTAATAATTCAGCATTGTATAGTTCCTTCTTTACAACATGGAACTTTACTTGATGAAGTTTCATTGTTCTATGTATCCTTAAAACCAAGTTTTTGTTTGAGAAAGAAGAAAGATAGGACGAGTAAAGACAAAGTTGGAATTTAATTTGCTGCTTTCAATTATTCAATCCCTTGTCCATTTTTAAACAGGGTCTTTTAATCTGGTACATTGCTATCATGAATGAATTTGGTCTCTCGGTTCTACGTGTCATAACTGACATTTCAAGGGCTTACCAGCATAAAAATAGCTTTCGCCTTTTTCAGATTTAATAGACCGACGATGAATATTCATACATACATTAGCAGACTTTTAATCTTTTTGCCGAGAGTGACAATCACGTGCCTTATACAGACAAAAGGAAAAGAATTTTTAAGTTCAAGACTTTTATAAAGTCCTAAAAACTTAAAATGCTAACTTCTTAGTACACATAATGTAACACATTATGTAAGTAGGAATGAGGTAGGTAAAAGTAAACCGGGACAATAGGAATAGACATCGTGTCGCCGTGCAAGCGTGTGAAGTTAATAATTCTACTTTTAAATATAAAAATCGATCCATGTGGTAATATCAAAAACATGTATGTATAAAATTACAATTCTATTCTTTATCACCCGCCGATCAATTTTCACTTTCAGCAAGCAAACCAAAACTTTTGCATCAATTTGGTTTAAAAGCTTGTTGTTTTGCTGTCTTATAAGTTCCACAGGTTACACAATACACAACGCTACGCTTTGTTTTTTAAACGTTTCTAAGTTATGCTCATGAGTCATTCATAAGCTACACTACACGAGTATTTGTTACCTATTATTTGCCCTGTATTTTGTTCCATTAACATCGATAAGGATAAACACGAAGTAATTTGACATTTTCTGCTTAGCTATGTAAGTTTATTGTAAGGTAAATAGTTTATATCGCATAATATCGTCACCAGCACAAATGGGAAACGCATAGATTAGACATTGTCGTGTAGAAATGATGCGTGACTTGGAGGCAACAAGAAGGAGGAGTTTTAGGAAAGAAAACGTGAATCGCCTGTATGAAATCTACTTTTCAATTTAATTAAGCAAAAAAATGTTCTAGGTATTCATGCGTATGTTTTACTCTTTCTTTGAAAATGTGCTTCGTTTCGTTAGGTTTTGGCTTGAGCTTTTATTTTTCACATTTTTTGTGTTCGCTTTTAATCAAATAAAAATAATGCCGGGCGCAATTTTCGGTGTGGGTAATAAAAATGAATTTGCTTTTATTCTTATTCATTCCTGCAAACAACCATTAAAATGGAAGTTGGCTAGTTTTGTCGAGATCGTAAAATGCGGCTTTAGGTGGAACTTAATGAAATAAAAATGCTGTACAATAAGGCTGATGTGCACACGTTAATACTCTTGGTAGTTGAGTGTTTAGATCTGCTTCCTGCTCTCCTTTTCGTCTTTCTGTTGTGATTAAATGTCACATCAATTCGAAGGAGTTTTTTAATGCCGCTGCAGCAGTCGTAAAAATTTTCGCCGTGATTGAAGTGACATTTGAAACCATTCGTATCAAACGCATTAATTTATGTCTATGTCACATTATTAGAGCTGTAAATAATTCTTACTCGAATTTCTGAGAGAAATAATATAGTGGAAGTTAATTGTGCAGTGATTTATTATTTTCGCACAACTTATAAATATAACATCTTTAATGCCTAATCCACTGGCTAATCTATTAAAGAAAATAAACCAGCTAAATGTATATATTATGCGTAAATTATGTTTACAGCAAGGACTGCTTGTCACGGAATCAATGGTTTCCCTTACAAACCGAGCATTAATATCTTTCATTAACGATGATAATTACTCTGGACTCCAACATTTATTGGATAACAGGCGGGTCGCAGTCGACGATAGAGATGAGGTGAGAGATGTTCTGAACTTCGTAAAATATAAAATGGCGAGCGGCTTTATTTGTGGGGATTAATCTTGAAATGGCTCTGAAATACAGGCAGGTGGTACTGCGTTGATGGTAGCAGCCGCGAAAGGAAAAGCAAATTTTGTCCGTTTGTTACTTGAACACGGAGCAGACATCAACTCCGAAGATGCTGTGAGGATATAAAATGTTTTAAGAATTGTGGAGAAAGATAATTCAAGTTAATGATGAAGCTTATCTGAGGTTGTCCATGATTACTTTTTTGAAGGACAATTGGACATCGTTACATTTTTCTTCGAAAGAGGGACACGATGAGATCGTCTCCAATCTCCTGGACCACGGTGCCTTGGTTGACAAGACGGAAATGGGTGGCTGGACTCCCCTTATTTGGGTTAGTCTTAGTCTATTTAATCTTACATGAACATTTATCAGACTCGAAAACAATAAAATCCGACATATTTGCTGCTTTGTCTTGACGAATCAAACATTCTCCCCAACCTAAACTATGTAAAACACTATGAGAGATAGTCCCTCCTTAAACGCTTAGATATGGCGTACATAATGGTAACTTCATCATTCACTTTTTACCTGTAAATTTTCTGCGACTACTGCAAATCAGGTGAATTTTTTCAAAATTACCGTTTTAAACTAATACCAGACTTTTCTTTCATTCCCAAAGACGTGCTACAAAGGGAGGACGAAGGCTGCAAAGCTTTTGATTGAAAAGAATGCGGATGTCAACGCTTACGGCAATTTTCATGTAACCTGTTTAGCGTGGGCAGCTGGCCGTGGTCACGCTGAAATCGTTAGAGAGCTTTTACTCCATGGAGCTAGGGTAAACAGTGGCGACAAGTATGGAACGACACCGTTGATATGGGCTGCGAGGAAAGGATACATCGAGATTGTGGACACTTTGTTGAGTTATGAAGGTAAATATCAACAAAAAATAGGTCAAAATCTATTTTGTTATCAAGTTCAAACGTTCACACTTTAGATGTACACTTACACTTACAATTAGCATAAACATATATTATATAACACTATGATAAAGAAATTATTAAATGTAACTGAATGGGGTAGTGAAATAATTGAAATATTTTTTTATAATTTTTTTACTTTTTGTACAATGGATAGCCAATGTGGATGCATGTGGGATGACATCTTGGACTCCGCTATTGGTAGCGACGGCTGGGAACCATGTTGAAGTTGTAAAGGCTCTTCTAGAACATAAACCGAATATCAACGCATTGGACAAGGATGGCTGCTCGGCTTTGACAATCGCTTGCAAAGAAGGATTCCACGAGATTGCCATTTGCTTAATCAGTCATGGCGCTTATATTAATATTAACGACCGTGGGGGCACCTCCAATTTAATTCATGCAGCAAAAGGTGGTCATCGCTCCATTGTTGAGAGTCTCCTTAAGAGGCACGCGGATGTCAATTTCCAGGGGAAGGATAGGAAAACGGCACTTTACTGGGCGGTGGAGAAGAATCACGTAAGTGTAGCCAAACTTCTGCTGGCCGGTAATCCCGATCTTGAACTGGCCACTAAAGATGGAGATACACCACTCATGAAGGCTGTGAGGAACAGAAATGTGGAGATTGTCTCATTGCTACTCGACAAGCGTGCCAAAGTCGGAACAGCGGATAAGAACGGAGACACATGTCTTCACATCGCAATGAGGGCGAGATCGAAACAAATTGTGGAACTGATTTTGAGAAATCCCATCAACAGTCAGTTGTTATACAGACCCAATCGAGCGGGCGAGACCCCCTACAATATTGACAGAGCTGCACCGAAGCCTATCATGGCACAGATCTTTGGGTCAAGAGGATTGAACACCCAGGAAGATGGCGAAAACTTATTGGGCTACAATTTATATAGCAGTGCACTTGCAGACATGCTGTCCGATCCGACCTTAAACACACCGATTACAGTTGGGCTATTTGCACGATGGGGAAGTGGAAAATCTTTTCTCTTGAGTAAATTACGAGGTAAGTCAACTTCAAAATTCTTTCATTTGGTTCACTTGTGTAATACCTAAATACCTAATTTTCTGTCTTCCCTTTTATAGAGGAAATGAAATCCTTTGCAAGACAGTGGCTGAATCCGTCGTTTACCTATGACTTCCTCATTCTGATTATAATTATTTGCTTTGCTGCGGTTCTTGGAGTTGTTGGAGGCTTGGCGTTGCATAGTTGGATTGTCGGGTTGGCCTTTGGAGGCGGATTCACCTTGGCTGCGCACATGTCCCTACTTGTCATTTGGTTTGGTAGCAAGCGGTCAAAGTATGAGTATTCAGTTTCAAATAAAATATCATCGGCACTGGCAACCAAGATGGAGTCGTTGCGGGTAGTTAGTCAAGTGATATTCTGCCATCCGCCTGGTTCTCAGTCCTCTGATCAGATTCAAGCACAGCCAATCAAGTAAAGTAGTTATAGATTAATGATCAATGAGACTATTTTTTCTTATGGGGAAACAATCATTTTACATGCTCAATTAAATGTTTCAGCTTTTACTTTACGGAGCAAACAAAGATCTCGACTACGACGGGTGGAGAAAATTCGGTGGTTCAAATGTTGGGTTCACTCTACGCTTGTATTGAGAATGATTATGGGGTGATGAGTACAAGGCTTTACAGAGCTTTCCGCCCACGACCAGGTACGTAGGTTAGCTGGAGAAGCCAACCACAATTTAAATTTTTCATTAGACAGATTACCGGATAATCTTTTTATTTTGAATGTTGGAAATAGTGAACGCCACTTCTGGATGGAAATGGAGGAAACTGTGCTGCATTCCGTACTTCGTGATTTTTCTCATGTGTTTTGTTTGCACACTTGTGTGGATCGTAGTGTTAGCAATGTACCTGACCAGCATGGGGGCAGAGTAAGAAACAAGAAGAAACAATGCAATGTGAATAATTGATTTTCTTTGATTCATCCCTAATTGATAAAGATTTTTCTCCATTTTCTTTATTAATCCAGTGCCTATTCAATGGAGCCTCTAACTCTTCAAATTATTTTTTACACATGCGCCTTTACTGTCGGAATGTTTCTCGTTGCAAATATGTACACGATCGGCCGTGTAAGTCGTGGAGCTACCATTTTACTTAACAAAAACATTTTTGTGCTCTGTTTGTAAAGGTCGTTGATTATTATTTTGATATTTGATAGGTTTTGAAAGCTATCGTGCTTTCCCATCGTCGCCATTTACAAAGAACAGTTTCCAAGTTGGATGCGGTGAAAGCAGAAGGCTTTTTACAGGCCCTGAAAGCGGAAGTGAATCTGATGACGAATATGGTGAAATGTTTAGACGCTTTCACAGGAAAACAAAGTCGTCTCGTTGTCATCGTTGATGGATTGGATAGCGGGGAGCAAGAGAAAGTTCTTCAAGTCCTCGATGCTGTCCATATCCTCTTCAGTGATCCGAAAGCGCCATTCATCATTCTGTTAGCTGTGGACCCACATATCATAGCAAAGGTGTGTCACGAGTATAATCTAGAGAGATTTTTGAAACTAAAATGCTCTTGTGATAGTAGACAAAACACTAACACAAACACAAATCGTACATTAAAACTCCCAACTGGGCATAGGTATGTCCTGTAAATTTGCACAATAAATACTACTATAAGAAATGTAATTTGATTGAACAAGCAACTAGGATAATATCATTATGCCCAGTTGGGAGGTTTACTGTTATTAAAATATAAATAAACAAAAACAACTACTTTGCACAATTAAATTGCATGCAAACACGTAGGTGATGGATCACAAACAGGTATAACAATAGGCAAAACTCACAGTTAGATATTCCTGGTTTGTTGAGTAAATCGCATCTTATTCGCTTATTTCCGCTTCTTTTCTTACTTAATTATCAAGAAAAACGCTTCAGCGGCAGTGTCTTTTATTTATTGTTTATGGAAAACATTTTGAGCGTTATAATAATTTTGTTCTCTCTTGCAGGGGATTGAGCTCAACATTAATCCCGTTTTAAACGAGTCCAATATTGGGGGACACGACTACCTGAGAAATCTAGTTCACTTACCCTTTTTCCTTCAAAACGCAGCCCTTCGGAAAGTGAAGCACGTGAAAATGGTGGAGAGCTCAATGAAACAGGAATAGCAGATTGTTTGATGAAGATATGGGACCTGGAATAATGGTATGTAAGATAAATACATAAGCCACACAGTTTTGCGTGACTTTTAGAAACATTTTTGTGTGTAAAGTTGTCTGCAAGAAGACCGTCTGTGGAGTCAGGCTTCCAACTCCAAATGGATCGGTTTGATAAGCAGTCATCAAAGAAAACGAAAAAGTTGGGACTGAAGGTCGTTAACACTTTTGAAACTTTTCAAATTGAATTGAACTAAACTTAAATTTATTTTACCATTGCTATTTTTGACGGTTTAGATGAGCGAAAGCATAGCGAGTAGTTTAGGAAGTAATTTAAATCGTGTCACATCGAATATCAATATGCCAATGGCGGGACCAAGCGACCTGAAAAAGATGCTTTTAGGTAAAAAGCGAAAATTCCGAAAAGACTTATGTGATACAACGATTCCCAAAGTAGTTTATGGAAAATATAACTGTTTTGTTTTTTTAGGAGATGACTATTTTTCTGATGTAAATCCTAGATCCATGAGGCGACTCATGAACATTATTCATATTACAGGTATTTTAAGCGATTAATCTAGTTTGTTTTGTTTTACTCGTTTCGCTGTTAATTATTGAAAGTGTGATTTATTTCAGGTCGACTATTGAAATCCTTCAGTATTGATTTTAATTGGTATCACCTGTCTGCTTGGGTTCATGTCACGGAACAATGGCCCTACAGACTGTCCTGGGTGATCATCTACTGTGAACAATTTCAGAAAGATTTAGACGAAGCAACTAGTCTTAAAGCAATTTACGAAAAGTAAGAAATATTCCGAAAGCCCCACTGACTGGCACAGTTTATTTTGTTACTCTAGTTTGCTTACGTAACGATAATTACATATATTGCTCTCTCAGAGTTCGTCCCTTTATTCCTACATCGAAAGATATCGATTCTAATGTTGTTCTGGACCGGGATGAGAAAAAGTTAGATGTGTACCTTGGACTCCATAAAGGGTCGCTTATGATCTCTAGTATGTACGTGTTTCTTCCGTTTACAATTTCTCTGGACCCACAACTTCGAAAGAGATATCACAGGTAATTCATTCATTCATTCATTTAAAAGTGCATATTATAGATAATATTGACTTTTAGGAATCTAAATTTATTTTCTTTGGTATTTGTGCAGAACAATACCAGCCAATCGAACAAATCTTCAAAATGAATCCTCCTACAGTTCCAGCACCTACTCTTCCTCCTGCAACATCTTCCTTCATACCCCAGCAACCATATACGAACACAACTAGCACGCAACAAGTTAGATTGAGGGCAAGTGGGAGATTTACTTTAAACCAGCCAACAACCGTGAACACGTATCAAGGACAGTTGTGGAATAATGGAATCGGATACAATGGCAACTATTGGGGACCAAATGGTCAAGGACCACCATCTCTGCCGTATCCGTACCCACAGGCACCGCCAGCTTTAATGAATGCTCCTCCAATGGAGCCTCCTATGAATGTTGACAGTGCTCTAGTTGTAAGCCCCCTATCTGACTTTGAAATAATGGATGCGATGAAAATGGCTTTGGGAATTGTAATTTAAATAATGCATCTTTTATACAGAAGGAGTTTAGGAATAAGAAACTATCGACAATGAATGTCGAAGCAGTTTGTGATTTGCTAGTATGTCTGACTGGCATAAAATCCAGCCAAGTTACGAGATATCAGGACACTGTCCGAAAGAATAATGTTGGCGGTCGAGTACTTATGAGTTGTGATCTCGCAGATCTTAAATTGGTTCGTTAATATTTTTCTTTTGATTCTGTTAGTTTTGTTTCGGATTTAATTTATAAACATGAATTTCCAATAGGTTCTCCAAATGACCTTTGGTGACTGGGAATTATTCAAAGCGGCAATTCAGGCATTACGCGAAATTGAAAGGGGTACTTTACAGATTTCTTCACCAGTGGAAGAGAAAGAATCTAAAAGCGTGCCCACTTCAGCTTCAAATAAAATCCCCCGAAATTCTTCCGGTAAAGACTTGGTTAAAATCAGTGTAACGTCTCCACAAAGTCCACCAGAAAGACCTGCTTCAAAGTCCCCAAACGTTTTAGTGGAACAGAATGAACCTGCCCCTCAGGCGATGGAGACCAGAAGAAAATCACAACATCAACAAGCGCAGCAATTAATTCGGCCGAATGTTTTAGAAAAGCAGGTATTTACAAGTACCAATCTCCAACATGATTCAATTGCGGAATGATGGTATAAAAATATTACTCAGTCATGTCAAATTTAACTGCTTCTTGTTGCTGATCATATTTAAAGAGCACAATTAACTAAAAGTGTAATCGGCATAATTTATATAAAAATGTGTTTAACTTAAAGTAATTTATTTTCTTTTACTCTTCCGTTCAAGAGATAATATAAAATACTAATGACATTTTGCATCTTTCATCTTTTTTATCAGGAAATGGCTTCTGTAAATATAACAAAAATTAACTTCTCTCCTTCTTTTATATCTTTAATTTTTGTTGGAAATGACAAATTAATTGTTTGTTCATGTACCTGTTAACACAGGTTGCATAAATAATAAAGAGAACGTACATGCAATTGTTATTCAAATCTGTACCTGATTTGTTAAAGCACGTTATTGTGTGTGAAAATGTGTGTTCTAATTAGTAAATCCAATTTTGGACGTTCTGTCTGAATCGCTTTTTGCTTAAACTGACATGCACTAGTTTAGTAACGCGGTCGCACTTTTTTTATCTGGATGATTGTTTCATGCTAATCATGCACTCATCATAAAAAATCTCTTAAAAGTGATTTAAAATATAAAAGCATTCGAGACTGATATACATGCTTTAAAATGCAAACAGAAAGCAATCGGTTAAAACGGCACATGGATAATCTCTTTCCAAGCAGCTTATGACACTGATAAGAATGACTGACGTAGTAAATGTATGGGGTTGACTGAGATTTGCTTCAACGTGATTCGCATACTAAAACGGCAGTTGGAATGTTTTGTTGTTTAAAAGGTGACAATGGAGGAGCAAATGATATGCGGAGCGCTAGAGTTGTTGAACGAGGAGGCGAAAGAGGACGCACTGAAAGGGGAGGAGTCTTCAGAGACCACATTGAGTCCAATAAATTCAGAACCGGGTAATTATATAACTATTAAAAGAGGATTATTTTTGCAAAGGAGTTATATTTAAACTGTATACATTAAAATGTGGAATTGACCGACTTTTGTAAGCAGAGAGTTATCCGGAGCATCATCACCGAGACATTCGGAAGTCCTCCAAAGCGTACTTAGCACAGGATGAGACGGACGTTTTATATGTGATGGGCACTTCCTTAAATGTAACGGCAGAGTTACCAGATTCTCCATCAATTGTTAGGAAGTTGGAGGAGGCTGAAGCAAGATATTCAGTGATCAATGAATCGAATCAGAATTATGGATCTGTTTTACGGAACGTGAGTTCTACATCGGCAATCTCAGACCCCGTCTCAAACCTCCCCAGTACAAGTGGACAAGCAGTCCGTAAAGGATCGTGTCATCCTAGCATAACGCCAAATTACTCGTTTTCTGGAACCACAATGATGTCTACCGCGTATCCTCTCAAGTCGAAATCGTTTGGAGCAAAGGATTTTAAAGGCCAGCATCATCCGAAGGGTGGAAAGGACAGTCCGAGAAAAGGTTCAAGAAAGTCTGTCACACACCATTTACCTCTGGGCGAATCGTCGAGCGATGCCTCAAGCGATGAATCACAAAAGCCTTTGGTAATGAAGCCACTCGGAGCTGAAGCAAAACAATCCAGAAAGGTTCGACTCAATTCATTATTTCTTGTATCCGCCGATGTACATTAAATTGCAATGACTAAGTTTTTAAAATTTTAAAATCTAGGGTTCACACCGACCTCCTAGACAAGATAGAACATCGCCTCAGCGAAAGCATGTTTCCAGAGAGGAATCAATGAGCTCCCGCCTTTCGAAACTGAAGTCGTCGTTGTTTGGAGGCTCTTCCAGGGACGCCTCTATCTCACAGCAACGACCATCCCCTCTCCCACCAGAATCATATTCCCCTCCTCCATCGTCTTCATCCAGCCAGCAGATCCAGAAAAGATCGAAACGACCTCCGGTGCGCTACGATCTTCCTACGGAAGACTCTGAGCCGAGTATGTACTTCAGAGAACATGGACATCCTTGGAAAGCCGTTCGTGCACCAACGCCCCTCCCTCCTTTTGGAACGGACGCTTATTACAGCGTTATCAAGTCGAGTAATCCCTCTCCAACGACTAGCAACGAGTCCGAGTTGGGAAGCACGCCAGACGACATCAGTTCCAAAGAGGAGATTTACCTGTCTGAGAATCCTGACCGTGACCACGAAAATAATCAAAGTATTCCAATGACAAGATTGTCACAAATTTCTTCAGAGACCAATTCTAATGTCGTGCCTGGAACAATCACTTCGAAGGAAGCAACCGGTCCATCCACAATGTCTACCATTTGCGCCACAAGTGTGGTACCTAATGTTATCAAGAATCCATTGAGTTCTTTCGTTCCCATTTCTGTGTCGTCGTCGAAAGCGAAACATTCCCCCTCATATCTCACCCGCCCACGCCCCAAGAAACTCAAAGATAGAGCTGCGACGTCGTCCGGTGAAGAAGCTATTTTTGTACCATTGGCCAATCTCGCAAAGACCCCAATGAACCAAAGTGACCCCGGAATGCTGAGCTCGTCGCCTGTGGGTACTGCGGTTCTATCCGCCCTCAGAGCAGAATCTCAAACAAGAGAGGAGTTCGTCGGTCCGCCGAGCAAAGAAGCCTTGATGCAGGAGGAGTTTCAGAGCGGAAGTGCAGCAAAGCACTTTGATGAGAATCGTGGAACTTTTGAAAGAGATCCGCTAATTTCTGCCGTGTCACTCACGCGGCAGTCTGCTTTTGACCCCGGAAGTCAACCCGGCTCGAGGGAAAACACCCCGCAGAGAAATAGTGAAAAGTGATAATAACGTGTCTAGTTTGCAAAAAGTGACGCTTTAATTGGAGAAAACTAATCTTTATTTAGTATTTAGATATTATGTAAAAGTTTTAAGAAGATTTTAATGATTTTTTCGAAACATTCATGGAAAGAACGAGGTGCACAAATTGTTACTGTTATATTTAGAATACAAAACGTTTGAAAATGCAGCTTTAACGTTTTAACATTGTTCCTAGTTCATCATTTGAACTGTTCTCAACTAATTGTTCTCATCATTTAATTGTTATCTATAACTCATTAATTCATACCTCTTAGAAATTCCAACCTCATTAAAATGCTGAATTAATTCTTAATAAATACATTAATTGTTCAGTTGAATCTGTTGACGATTTAATAAAAGTATTTATGTTATTTTAAACTGTTTGAAAACGACTGCTATTATCTCATCAACTGTTGTACTTTCACATCGCATTTGCATATCCCAAAGAGGGAACTAATAGAAACTCAAGCAAAAACGTCACTTCAATCGCTTGTACGATTTTTGCTTCAATTGTACCTTGTACCCGTCCTCGCTGAAATAAAGAAGTTTTCAACCAAAACGTTCCTTCGAGGCTGTGGGCTGTTCACATTTTCACATAAATGTTTTAAGCACTTTTTCTGGAAAAGTAATAATTAATTAATTAATTAATATAATTAAAAGCATTTCGGCAATGGCAGCAGCAGACTTAGACCTGGGACTGGACCAAGTCCAGGCGATTGGGGATGAGGTGATTCTAGGTTTGCGGGGAGCTGCAAAAGATTTCTCTCGCAGTGACTCTGTGGAAGATATGACGCCCAGTGGTGACGCTGTTCATGTGATTGAGGATGAGTACGATTTCCACCGTCACAGGAAGACTGCTCCACCGAAAATGCATCCTCTTCTTCAGCGCCTGGAGGAGGAGGCGGAGGCGGAGGTGAAGCACAGTGAGTACACGGCGCATGTGCTTATCCAGAAGCAGGCAAGAGATTACGCGCTCACAGTGGAGGACGCCCTCCTCTTGCTGAAAACTGGCGCTGAGAAGATAGTCGACAGTGTGCAATACTGGAGGGGTTATGACGGCTTGGACGAGCAGAATGACATTGCAGGCTGTGTGGAGGAGTGGATGGAGGCAGAGCCGGGAACGAATGCTGAGCGCCTGCAGTTAACTGGAATCGGAAGGAAGATTATCAAATTGAGCGAGGTGATTAAGGTAATCCAGGAGAAAGACGCGCTGGCGTTTTGGACGTGCGACCAGAGGGACAGTATTTTTCATGGGCTGGTATCACTCGCCAAGGATACTGTGAAGCTGAGGAGGAAACTGGGAAGAATCAAGGATAGTCTGGAGGATCGACTCAGAAATGTGAGGAGGGCCGCCATCAAGTGCGAGTGCGACATCACGGGGAATCTCGTTCCGTCGGAGATTTACTATGAATGGGGTAAGTCCTAATTTTGTTTCATTAAAATTTATAATTTTGTTGAATGGTGAAAGGAATTTAGTTCAAACATTCATCTTTAATTTTAGTGGCAGAGGATGCGAAATTCTTTAAAGTTGGGGGGAAAAGTGACACGGCTGACTTCGAGATGGCTGCGGCCAGTGCTTCCCATGTTCTAGAGGCAGTAAAGAAGTGTTCAGAAAGCGAGAAACCTAAAAAGGCGTCCACATCGATGAAGGAAGTTGCCAAGAATATTCTGGGTCTGGGTGCAGCTAAATCAGAAGAAGCAGAAGATGGGTCAATGACTACAGGAGAAACAGAGAGCGTTTCCTCCACTGATGAGGATTATCCCTCTTCTAGTGTACAAAATTTTTGCTTGCCGGTGGTGCTCTATTATCCAAAAAAGTATTCTGAAGTTGAAATTCTCCGGAGTAACTCTGTCCCCGAAACTGAAAGCGTGATTGAGAGTGACTTGAAGAGTCTTCCGATTTCTCAAAGTGAAGGGTCTGCGGAAATATGGGCATCGAAACCTTCCCAGAAGTATCTCGATGCTATCACTTCGAACGTGGCGCAGCCCCAAAAGTTCGCGACAACTGATTTTGTATTCGACAATACAGACTCCAGGATCAAAGAGGCATTCTCAGCGATGGCACAACCAAATTCAGCAATGGGTCTGGACGAAGAGGAGTACAGATTGTTGTGTCAAGGAATTAATGAAATCTCGCTTGCCAGTAAAAGGGTTTCATCATCTAACGAGGAACAGCCAGAAACGTCCAAGTTATCAAAGTCCATGCATTCGTTTTTAACTAATAGTCAAAAGCCGTCGGAGTCTCAGCCACACCCTGTGACTGCTGAGCATAGTGCACAGGTTGAGCCAGAAAATTCTTTGGACTGCTCACCCGTGGGAACTCCTCGTGGGAAGAAGTTACTGAGTCATGAAATGACGCGAGAAATTGGAACTATGAAACAGCTCATTACGAGGATGCATAACGCTGTAGCTAGAACAACTTGGCAGATAAGAGACGTTGAGCGAACCTGGCTCAGCCCACCTGAGGAGTTGGACATCAAGAGTAGAACGAAGAAAAGACCTGCAAAGGAAATGTTGCACATGATTGACTTTATCGTGGAAACTGCAGAGCTCATGGAGAACGAGGCGTTTGCTTCTAGATTGTACCCGGAAGACAAAGACGAGATTCTGTCCGTTTTAGACCCGGTTTTGAGAGAGCTGACCAACACTTTCATGGCGATTTACATGCTGAACAATTTGGTGGAAGTGGATATCAACTATTTAAAGCAATTAATGACTGGTTATCCGAAGGGAAATTTGGTTGTGAGGGAATGGGTCAGTGATCCTTCCATTGATGAGGAGTTGGTCGATATCGAGCGGCAGACTGGAACTGGAAGTGTGGATTTAATAAATGTGGATCTGGATGAATTGTTTGCTTAGTAATAATAGTAATTGTAGATGTTAGAAGTATGTAATTTGTGTGCCAATTTATTGAAAAGTTGTGAACAAAATTATTAAAGTGTATGTATTGGGGTAAGGTGATACTTAGTATTATTTTGTAAAATGAGTTTATCACGACGGTTATTCAGTATCAGTTTTCAGTTTATGTACATCGTCCGAAAGACGGGTACAATTCGCTTCGCCTTCCGGTAGACATAATTTTAAATTAGCGTCGAAAAAGTCACCGTGATTGCAAGAAGACATAAAAGCGGCGTCCTCGGTGCATAAGATGAACTTTTCGCAGTTGCCTTCTGCAACGCGCAACCCTGATTCATTGTTGCATGTGTGGACTAAAAAGTAACAACTTGTTTCATTAATAAAGTGTAAGAGCTAAAAATAAAACTGTAAATTATTTTTGTTGTTGAAAACATGGATAACAAAGTTTAATTCACCTGAAAGTTTCTGCACTCTTTGGCACAATGGGACAGATTCACTTCGAATGCAAGATTTCGCCAACGGTTCATACCCTTGATCAGTGTCACATTGTGCCACTGTGAAGTTGCCTCCTTGGCAGTTATAATATTTGGCACAGTCAAGCATGTCCGGGTAAAATCCATCTTTTTGTGGACAGTGAAACTTTAGTTTACCCAGAGTCACTAGAGTTTTAATGACTGTTTGCTCCACAATCGAGGACGTCTCTCTGTCGAGGTTTAGCGCATTGCTATTATTAAAGGCTTGCTTTCCAGGCTCTGTTGTTGGTGTGTACGACGATTTCGAAGAACAGCCACCCTTCAAAATAATTAGATACATATTGTAAATTCTGCATTGGTCCACTCACATTCAATTTAAAACAAGTTTACTTACTGTGCCACTAAGAAAATAACTAACTAGAAAAATTATATGACAAAAAGTTATTATTAATGCCATTATGTTTATTTCTGCAGGGAACTTATTTATGTGACGTGGTGTGCGTTAAAGGGAACCAAAATTATTCACCGATGTTTATTTGATTAGCTACTATTTTAAACTTCGAGATCACCGTTGCCGAATGATGTTGAATAGAATGTTCAGTGAGTTCAGTCAACAGTCGAAAGCGAATTCCAATTAGGAAACTTTGGGTAGCAATTAAATTTCAATTAGGATCAACTAAATATGTACCAACAATAAAGGATGAGGTCATTACACTCGATGTAAATGAAGATAAACCAGAGAAACGATTGGAGTTTTTATCCTTTTGTAAGTTTACTTACAATTTCGGCAAATATAAAGTTTATTAGTCCTCCTCAACCCATAAACGAATACAATAATTAACTTATTTTTCCAAATGCATGCGGTGTTGCATATTTTCAAGACTTTTTGAATCGTGGATTTCAATCTAATTCTCTTATATGGTAAGTTCAAAAAATAGTTTCATCTACGAATTACATGCGTACATAATTGACCTATAATTATAATGTAATTTTAGATATCATTTAATTCAAATTACAATTCGAACAAGTCGATAAGTGTTAAATGTGAAATGGTTACTCGAATCAAAGTAAAGTAACTTCATCTACATGTCAATTTAAAAGTAAGAATATTCACCCTTTGCTCCGTTTTCTTTTCCCTGTCCTTCCCAAACTTGTCGGAAATTGCGTAACTTTTTACCTAAATGAATACTTTTGTTATTTGACCATAATTTCAATTTCAACAGGATGGATAAGCGACTTGAACTTGGATATTACTTTTGTAACGATTGTATAGCCATACAATCAATACATAACAATTACAACCAACATCAATTTTATTCTAGAAAATATGCACGTAGAAAGTCATATGAATTTTTATAGCTGATTTATGTATTTTGCTTGGATATAATTTTACGGATAGAACTACATTTTCTCCTATTTTATTACAGCTTATTTGAGGCAACTTGCAATTGCAAAGCAATCAACATCAATTTATAGCTATTGTTTATTACATTTTACACTTGTACTGCTCAATTTGCATGCATTCACGCACGCCACAAACAAATTCTGGAACTTCACTCTTCGCAATTTTCTGAGATTCGTCTTACTGTAACCGAGACAAGGCTACAGCTACAACTCGTATTAAAAATCATACATATACCATTCTGCAAAATTAACTTCTTATAAATATTTTAATCAACTAAGAAATAATCCAAACTAGGTAAATATATTTTACAATAATTATTTTACAGGCGGCTGCAGACTTATTTTCCAGTGTATAAACATTAACTAAGATTGATGGTATAAAATACTTTTTACAATTATTGTTTTAGAGAATAATAGCTCTGCATATTAAATAATAAGAGAATTTTTTTAAAATAATGATTGTTAGCGGTACTGTGTGTAAACTAATCAAATTTGGTCGTTTCGATCATCCTTACTGTTAAATGTTTGCGAAGTGGTTACTAAAAGGTTCTATTATTATAATATCTGAGTAAAGTTTCTACTTTAATTGAGTTAGCATTAACGATACGACATGACAGCCGAGCCAACGTGTGAAAATGGTAAGAGAATAAATACAGCGAAGTGGTGCATTCGTACCAGGATTGGTTAAAAATTGGTTAAGATTTTCCCTAAAAAATTTTAATGCGTCGATAAATTCCGGGAGCTAAGGGAGGTGGCGTGGCACAAATCACGTTTTAATGATCTCTTGAACAGCAGGAGACGAAACACCTCGCGGAAGTTTGCTATGCGATCTATAATCAGGAACAACACGAAAATCTAGACTTTAAAATCATTGAACATCTTGGAAATCCAGAGATTTTAGATATTTGTGTAAAAAATTAATTATGCCCCACATACTTATTGTTGTTTTGATGATTCTTCGAGTCGACGGATCTTCCACACTTCTTTAGGCTGGCGTCGTCCTTCTTGTGATATGTTTGGAGCTTTGTTTCGAGTGCCCCAACTTTCCGCAGAAGGTCGTTCACTATACTTAGGGGACTCATTCGAGATGATGTAGGAGTGCCTGACAAATAAAAATTTTCAAAAAAATAGTAAAATTCCACCTCCATATTACATTTATCTTATTCATATAAAACATCATATATATCAGTGGTTAGAGGCTTACTCAAATTGGCTTGGTGAGCTTTTGCCATGCTGTAAGGAGGCGTGGACGGTGATGTCGCTTCCAACTTATTGGAGTCAACGACTTTATCCGACTGCCGCTTGGTAAACTGAAGTTCAGAACGGAGATCTGAAATGAGAAAATCAATTGGTTTAGTAAAGCATTGTTCGATCCGATCCACACAAAAAATGCTAGAGAAAAGTACAACAGTGAAGATTTATACCTCTCGTTTCGTCCTTCAGACGCTGGACCATCGTTTTTAGATTTTCTTTCTCATATAACTCTGACTCTAAAATTGCGTTTTTCTCAATTGCTAAATTCAACTTAGCCTCAAATTCTTCTATAGACGTGGCTGCCATTCTGTAAAGAAAATCAAACTGTTAGAAATACCTAACTCTACAAGTTGAAATATTTCAATAATTTAACAATACAAGCGTAAAGTACCGGTTCGCTCTTTCTAAATCATCATTCTTCTGTTCTAATTCGCGGACGTAGGTATTGATTTCATCTCCAGTCTTTTTAAATGAACTCACTTCCGCCGTCCACTCCGCCATTCGAGCGTTGTGCTCAGCGTTCATTTGTTCCAGTCGCGACTACATAAAAAATATTGAAATGAAGTCAATGCTAATTGGAAGTGTGGGTTTTCCTGAGAGATTGAATGAAATTTATGTGCAATAAATTACTCTTAAATTTTCGTTGTCATTCTGAAGCCGACTTATCGAAGATGTCAAGTCTTTATTTTTCTGTTCGGTTTGCTTGATCTGAGTGTCAAGTTCCACTTCCAGGGTTTTCGAGTCTTCTTGGTACTCTTCAAAGTCTTGTTTCAGCTCATCCAACCTGTCAAATTCAGCAACAAAAAATAAATTGAATGAGAGATAAAAATCTCCTCCAGCCCCCAACTTGCATTACAAATTGACATCTTGCCAATTCTAAAACTAAATTTAACTTTTCAAAAAAAGAAGATATTTAAATGGCGAATAACTACCGTTCGAGTTGGGCGATATGTGGCACATTCGAAAGCTCTCGTTTCAGTCGACAATCTCGAATCTCGACTATTCATATCTGTTGAAAAATTCCAACTTGGAATTGTTTTGCGGTGATAAAGACGGTAGAATACCCATACCCACCGAAGTACAAAATTGCATCTCGTAACTTAAGTTAAATTGGAATTTAATTAAAATTTATTTGGAGACGCTTCTGAAGTCTTTATATTGTGTTAGATATGTACAAAAACACCTTTTTAACTTTAAAAATATTAAAAATTCGGGGAAAATGTTTCCAGTTTGAGATAGTTCAGAGCTCGAAAGAGCCTAATGCAATCTAAAAACAATTTTCAGATTCGGACAATTTTTTGAAAAGAAGATTTTCTTCATTTGTTTTAGGTTAGGTTTAAATGCGAAAAAACTAATTCAGCTTATGAAAAAATAAGTGATTAACCCCTATCCCCAACATAATATAATCGTCACTAGCTTTAAATGTGCTAGGTTGGGCCAGCATCCAGTTACAGTAACGGTGGATTTAGAAAACCAAAGAGAGGTTTGTCGTTGATTTTTTTTAAACCTGAACCTAACCTAACGTTTCAAATAGATGAATGCTCGTTTGGATTTCCATGAGTCAATGAGTCTTTTGTCTATCCATCCAGTGTTACTACATCCAAATGCCCTATCGGATTTTTTTTCTTGATAAATTCGAACCCGGTGCGTTGCAGCAAAAAAATCCAACGGTTTTGAGTAATGCAAGAGCTTTCGAATGACACCACTCTCACCTTTCAACTCGTAGCCATTCGCGTTTCGTTCCAAATATTTAAAGTTATAATTACACTACTTACCCTTTCTTTAGGGCGAGCGCTTTGGTTTTCCAAAATTTGATTTCTTCCTGTGGAGTGGAAAACTTCGGCACGTCAGACAGGTTCAGGTCCTCCTCCTCCATACTGGTCACGATTAAAATTTACTAACAAATTCCACACATTAAAATAATTTTGGTCGTTGAGGGCACTTTTTGATTGACTTTTGTCAGTTTTACTTAAAAGCCTCAAATTATAGTCACTGTTAACACGACGTCATCTTCATTTCATCATAACGTCAGTCACATTCACTTCCTCTGTGGTAATGGTAAACTTTAAAAAACGTCACCTTAACTTGCTTTTCCCTCTTCCTTTGAAAAGTTGAGCTGGTGTCAACTTTAGGCAGATGAAGCACAGGTGAAGGGTGAAGCTCAAAAACAAAACTTTTTAATCTTGTTCCATGAGGATTACTGATGGACTGGAAAAATATTAAATAAATATTTTGCCAGTGCCACTAGAGTTCACTTTCCCAGAATTCCATAATTTTTAGGATCAGCACGTTACAAAGAGGATAAAGTCTAATTAATTAGACTAATATACAATATACCATCGATGATAAGTGAGTGAAAGGGACGTTACGAAAAAATTAAACTTTAAACAACTATAATTTTAGACTTTACCCCGTTCCGATTTCACTTAACAAACCTTCGAATTTAGGAGACCCACGGGAATCAAATCAACTGAGAAAATCCTTTCGAAAGAAAAGAAAATCCTTGTAAATGATGAGATGATACACCTCACATTCACATGCACTCAACCTCTTCTCATTTACTCAGGTTACTTCTCAGGTCTTCGCTACAAGTGTAAAGCTGTTAAAGGTTGATATCACATCACTTTGTGTGTTCGTTCCTTGTGTTATGTTGTTGTAGCACTGAGGAGATGCACGATGATGATGATATCCTCTTTTCGTTTGAAATATTTACCTTATGGCCTTGTACGAATAACGGCCAAAACGAGTTGCATTCGCATTCGTTCCTGCTTTTTTACTGCTCTCCCAGTATTATTACAGAACATTGTACTTTGTATCCTGCTCTGGCATCACTATCCACAAAGCTGAAACATGTGTGTATGTAATAACTACCGAGTGAGAGAGAAAAAAATGAGAATGTGACTGGTGGTGATCGTCGTCCCCATCGCCATCATATCAAACGTGCCTTTTTGCATTTTGCCACAGTAGCTTTTACTATATAACTATAACCAGTAACACAAATAATAATCTTTATAATCCACAATCCACACTCTTCTAATATAACTGTGTGCACTGTTAATGTATTTGAATGATGTGAGCTTTACTTGGTGTGCGGATGAGTAATAGAATTCGTTACAATAATATCATACAAATCTTGCGAGTGAGACCTAAAAGCTGAAATTCCCATATTAAGTACGCACAAGTACAAATGTTGTACATGCGGAGAACACATGAAGAAGTTCTGCTCTTATGTTAAGCCTATTATAACTGGCTTCATAGCAAAAGAGCAGTGGTTTACAACAATATGTACTATATACCATTATTTGGGAAATTGCACTCTACCGCTTATCGCCTAAGTCTTGATCGCTTTCGCACGTCACAAAAGCTCGAATCTCAATCGCATACTTTTCATCTCCACAACTCTTTCGCTGACTTTTCATTTATTCACTCACGCCAAGATACGCGCTCTCATGAGCTAGATCTCTGCTTTGCAACAATTCATAGGAAAATGTGCCTTTGGGCAAAATAAACTTGACTATGAGCTAGCTCATAATAATCATATTCTAGTTGTGCTGATCACTCTGCTTCCTTATTATTTGCGCCTTGGAATTCATTTACTTTTCACAGCACACTACTTAACTACAGCAATGGTAATAGTCTCAAACGGCTTTTGTCATATCATGAGACGGAGACTTGTCACGATTCGTCGCAAAAGCTTTGTTTTGTAAGTCATAGTCAATAGTCATGCAGGCATGCGATTATTATTTACCATAAGCATGCTTTTCTATGTTACTCATTATTATAATAAAGGCTTTTGGTTTGGTAGGATTTGCTTGGATTTAAGTCTTCCCCAACCCAAGTCATGAATAAGCAAGCAAGAATTTTGGCATTTAACGGACAAGTAAAATTAGCTAGTAGAAGCCCAAATTATACCTGCAATGTGTACACATTGCACTCAATTATGCTGCGCTTACTCTAATACCCAGTTGAGAGAGAATAACGACGGGTTGTGTAGAACTAACATTTCTTATTTCCAGCGTGAAGCAGTTTTTGCGAGTAAATGAGTCATAGCCATAATATAACATTGATAAAGTGACTTTTTCCTCTTCTACTAAAAAGATCTCATATTTCATTTCGGCTTCACATTGCACGCCTCATAAACAAGGCATATAGAATAAAATAAAGGTGATGCAGAAGAGGAATTTAAGCTCGAGAAGAAGATAGATAAATGTGGAATGTGGATGATATGAAGAGGTGTTGTAGGAGGAAGGACGGTTCAATCTTTCTTCGTGCCGTTGAAGTAAAAGGCAGTTTATCATTATTATTGCCAACAATCGTACACTGCGACACAGCGTCATAGTCATAATGCAGCAGTGATTTTCGCTGCAAATGATTCTAATGATGGGTAATGGCACTCCTCGCTGTGTGCGCCGTTGAGAAAAAAATCTCGACTTGTTATTAACTATTATTTATTGGATATGAATGTGTGTACAATGTACTGTAACATTAATATTAATGGACAAACATTTTATCTCCGTGCGTGTGCTTTTCGTAGAAGATAATTATATTGGAGACAGGTGTGTTCAGCAGTTGAACTACAATACTAAAAGCTTTTATTGATCAATCACATTCGCTGAAAGTACCCATGTTGCTTCAACGACAGAAACAATAATCATAATGGAATAATTATTTCTTCTTCAGTATTGCCTTCATTTGTGCCTTTTTTCTTTACCAATAAATGTGTTTCGACAAAAAAGGAAGGCTCGTCTTCTAAAACAAAAGCATGTAGTGATGTACACGTTCATGTGCTTTTGGAGGATGCTCATGTTCGCATTATTTTGAATGGCTTACTTTACAATTACATCTTGCATTAAATAAAAAGTAAACACGATTTTGAGCGTTCATTCAAGTAGAAGGCGGGCAATAGCAATGCTATTTTATGGTCAAACTATATTTTGAAAGAATATTATTGATCGATATTCGATATTTATATTTACTGCTCCTTGATTGTATTCACTTATTAACACGAAAAATATTTAGTAAAACACTAAGATAGATTTGTAAAATCGCCTTAATTTTTCCTCTCGAGAACTAGAAAACAAAATCTTAGATTGATCATGATTTACGATAGATTGTTAACATCAACGGTTATGATTTAGGAGGAAACTTGATGAGGATCAAAAATGAACACGTGCTTATCTTGCCCCAACAATCAAAATCAAATCATCAGTTCAGCATCATCGTGTCTTTACTGTAATCTGTAATATACATAAAATCTGGGTAAGTACGGTGTTACAACAGTGTCTGATTTTAAAGTAAATTCCAAAGAGGTTGCTTTTCTCTTCAACGGAAATATATTACTAAGACTACGGCATTAAATGACAAGTATGGCTTCGTTTGGCTCTTTAACGTCTATTTATCGGAAACTTTTTACTAGAATACTATCTAAAGCATGAAGCATTAATAATCAGCAGCCAAAATAATGTTTTTAACTGAGGCAGCGAACCGAATCTCGAAAATGGTGGTGAGTCAGTGAGGAAAATTTTGAAGTGTTGCGTAGGTTTATAAGTAAATACAAAGTGTTTGTAGTTCTTCTTGCAACACTTCTTTGTTGGCTTTTTCAATAGAAATGCTAAGCGCTGCAGTGAGGCAGTGAGGTACTGCCGCATCAAACATCATCCGTCGCGGTAGAAGCGAGGAATCCCCTCAAATGCTGAATTGAGCTCATTGGGATTTTTTTGGGAGAGGCGAAGAGGTGAATGAAAATTGGATGATTCATTCTTGAAAACATGCGTTCTTCTAATCAGGTAAGGATTTTTATGGCGAAGTCAACAAAATGCCAAGACGAAAAAGCGTGACAAAAATACATTGTAAAGTAACCAAAACGAGACTGACTACGACGACTACTGCGGTGCAGTGACAATTATATTATTCCTCACATTACAAGATACAAGGGTAATGATAATGAGATTCATTGTTAGTATAAGAATAAGTTTGCTACAATGAATGAACTAATACGAAATGAAACTATTGCAATTGCAATGCAAATAAATATAAATAAGTGCAGCAGGGGAATGCATAGAAATTTATTTTTTTCTGTCTTGAGTCTCGACCCTCGTATTTCGATGTGCAATGAGAGTGAATGTTCACAAAAAAACGGAATGCTATTGCTGTGCAATTCAGCTGTAAAAAATAGACGCAGACTAATTTTTATCGTCAAATTCTTCTCAATGCCGTTACTCGTGGTACTTTTTGCCGTTACATGCAACGTGTAAAAACGTCCGTATATTCTACAGATTCTAAAGATGTTGTCGTTAACATTATTGGCTTTTTGACAGGGGGAGTGCGCGAGTAATGCAATTTTTTGTTATAGGTTTTTATGTGAAACGAAGCATTTTAAAAATGTCCATGTTCAATCACTGGCTTGAGACACGAATAAGCGTTGCTTCGAATTCGATTTGAGTTTCAGAATTTCTTGGCTTCTTCTTTCAGTACGACATCTTCGTTCGTTAATATTTTGATCACGAGGTTTTCAAAAAGTTCTGTTTGTTCGCTTTCGTTGATTCATTTATTGGTTCGGTTCAGCTACTCTACTAGCAGCAGATATTAATTTTCCGGTTCTGATCGTAATACCATAGACCATGCGTTACCAATGTCTTCGAGAGTTTTAGGTTTGTTGAAAGATGTTCGTTACTTATTTGTCTGTATTTTTTAATTTAAAAAAGTCAGGCTGTATAGACTTTTGGTTAACAGAAAGAATTTCTGTTACGTTGACTTTTGCATCATCATCATTATCATCATGATAATACGTAATAATGTTTGATAATAACGATCTTACAAACTGCATCACAACATCGCATTCCGAGCAGAAACCAGAAATTCACGCGCTTGTAGATTTATTTACTACTAAACAAAAAACAGACATTCTGGCACAACTGTATTGCGTATTGGTACAAAAATCGTACCACATTGAGGATTTGCTTGAAAAAAACAAACATTTCCTTCGTGTTCGTTAGATTCATGATAGGATGATGCTGCATGGTAAGACAAATTTTGGTGATCGTTTTCAATCGTTGCCAAAATACATATTCACTACTCGTTCTCGAATTCAAATACAATTTTTCTTTCGACGCATTTCTTGTGTTATTGTGGGAAATTGCGCTGTTATGCCTTACGCTATGGATGTCGAAGCCAATGTAGTAAAAAAAGCTTGCATCACAATACAATAAAAAATGATGTTTTAAGTATTAAACCTTTCTACTTAAGATGAAAATGTATCTGGTGGTTTCATCTGTTCATATTTAGAATTTACTAGCAGAAAGAAACTCGCTAGCACTCACTCTCTTGATCAAGTCAAGATGCTACAATCATGATTGTCTATGACAATTTTGAATCAAACACACAAATTCTGATTAGATTAATGTTATAACGTATCTGCATTATTTCTTAAATCAAATAAAGGTGTTATGCGAAAGCGTATTAAATAAAATACGCCTACATCGAAATCTAAGCATGTAGTATTGACAAGCGTGTGGTAAAGTAAAACCAAAGTTAATGTCATCGAATACTGCTAACTTTTAACCGACGAATTTATCCATGTCTTTTCAAGGAAGAGGGGAATGATAAATATTCATTTCATAAGTGAAGATTCATGCGAGAGTGATCATGCACTTGCTTTTTGTGCGTAATAAAATATAACTTCGACTGTTAAGTAAAACGCAGCTGCAATATGTCTGTATGTAATCGAAGAAGTTGTCGCGTGGTTCATTTCATGTTAGTGGACTGTGTGACTCGACGCGAGAGTAACTGGTGCTTTCAAGTATTTTTAAAAGAAATGGTCGACGAGTATGCGAAAAATTGATTGTGGATATATTTCGTCTTGTAGAGAAATTGGTGTGATGAAAAGGTGACGATAAACTGCTCAATGGGACCAATTTATTTGTCAGATTTGCTTAAGATCATTCATTGACATCCGCCCACGCCTCTTACTATAAGGCGAGAAATTGACTACATGCTTTTCATTAAAGTTTTCTGAATTATAATAAGATTACATGATGAAAGAATTACTTACATGATATAGGCTACATCCCAACTAAACTGTTACATTATTTCAGGATTACTTTCATTTTTGATTACATAACAGTTTTGAATAAAAACTACATCGTGCTTTTAACAAAGACAATCATTATTAATTCATATTATTTATGCCATCATCACTAGCATGGCTTACAAATTAAGAACGGTCAAAAGTAAAAATGCTAAACTGTTCGCGAAAGCAACAAAAACAATGCACTACGGATTCGCCGAAGATCCTCAAACAATGGGCACATTTCGACTTTATCTTGTGTACCTATATTCATATTCAACAAAAAGTTTGCAATACCTATGCAGCTTTTCGTAATTTAATTGCACCCTATTGATTTAGCAATTAAAAATAATTGCAGAGGTAGTGTAAAATCGCTGTGGATTAGCACGAAATTTTTAATTCTGTATTAATTTCACAACGTGGTTATACGAAGACGGTTAGAAATTGTATTATCTTGCGATAAGGTAAGGTATCATAAAAGAATTTTACTACCATTAATTTCCCCTCCTGTAGTCTGTAGGCAGATGTAGAAAGTTGAGAAGATTTTGATAAGCATTAAAATCCATTCCATTAACCATCTTGATTGGAGGTTCTAGGTTCTTATTGATATCATTTTTTAAGTTACAGAAAGTCTGCTACTTCGAAACAAAAAACGGGGATTTGAGAATTTTAGAAAAAATTGCTTCATAGCTGCCATATATCAATAAAAAAAGTAAATAACGGTGTCGATGATGATGATGGTAGTGCAATCATGTCATCTTCATCCATGTGTGTAGAACTCTTATATTTTGTAGAATTATGAAAATTGACTTCCCTATACTAAAGCCAAATTAGATAAGAATAAGATCTTTTGGACTACAATTATTGTACTACAAACTGATTTCTAACCCAATAAAAACTTGAACGCTTAGTTTGAGTCAATATTTTCTGCTTTAATCATATTCAAAAACTGATTATGTAGATGTAATAGAGATGATGAACGCTTTCTACTATAATAATAGTATTGATTTTTTAGTTATGAATGTCACTATAAATCTATCGTTGCTTTGTTTGAGAATTTTTTACTGGTTATCAGAATAAAAATCTATTGAATTCTAATGCAGACTAATGTGAAAGGGTGAATAACTTTCTATACTTCCTATTTCTCTGCATTTTTTCCATAAAGTAGTAATGAAATGTATCATCATCCTCGTTTACATTTGCATGTCACATCACGTCTCTCACCTACATTACATGTACATTCCATTAACATATTTTATCTCAATGAATTTGAAAAAAGTAGCGCACAGAAATAGATAAATGCATTCGCTCATTCATTTATTGTTGTGGGTAATTAATGTTGTCAATGTTTTCAGTAAGAGAGACAGACTCAATGCACTGTGGAGTTACAAAATGACTTCCTGTTTCCCATCATCGTGCATGTTGTCTCAAAACTCAAAATATGTCAAAATGAGTGATCGTCAGTATTAGTAAACCAAAAGCATATCATTTTCTGCTCTGCTTCACCGTGCTGTTTTTTCTAAAATAGAACGCACTAAATTCCAACAAAACTGAGATTTGAAATAGTGAATGCTTCAGTTTTAACACCTTTTGTCTTCCCTTTGGAAAGAAAATAGCTACATCAGTTGAGAGTTAAGAAATGTTGGCATAAAAAACTGTGGCATGAATAGATCAACAAATGAGATATGATTAAGTGTCGATGAACGTACGTTCACAAGAAAATAGGCAAAGGATTTAAAATGATAAAAGGTGCCGGTGGTGCCGTCAACCTCACAAACTGTGACCATCGTCATCACAGGTTTTTGTAAGTAACATGCGTGGTCGAAAAGAAAAATTACCGTCATTTTATCTCCTTACAACATGTGCATATACTACATTTTTATTGACTCGTAATTACGGTGGACGGTTCTCGTTCTGCATCTTTTGTCCACCTTCATCATCTCATCAATAAGCAATAAAATTATTCGTATTCCCTAACTTGTAAAGTTAATCATATTTTTCTTGCGTAGTTGTACGTTGCAAGAGATGACAGTTCAGACTAGGACTAGACGCTACATGCAGCAATTTTTGTGTCAAAGTTCATGCGTAGTATTTTCTATGCTCAATAGAAAGTCTATTACATTTATTAATGTCTTGACCTTTTCCTGACGTGAGAATTTAAGATGAATACTGAAAGATAACACGAAAACATTTCATCTTCAGGTTTGAAACACGTGTACTGCAAGAGGTAAAGAAGACAATTTTTTTAGACTCAGCAGGAGTTGCAATCGGTGACTGGTAAAAGGCATGCGAGTTAATGACACGCTGGTACTTCTCTTCCTTATAATTACAAACCAAAAAAGTAAACCACGACCATTATTGGGTGAAGTGAAAAAAACCCAATGAAATTATCTTCTTGTAATCATCGTCGTAAAAGATTAAATTGATTTTCTTTATCTGTCGAAATTTCCTCTTGTGCAAGTTTCAATGTTATGCGTAGTACAATGTGTGTGCAAATATTTCTTCTAGTAGTAATTTGAAGAATTAGTGGTACGAGAGTGGTTATCTCTTGAGTTAGTCCGTGGCTATAAAGATCATGACAAGCGCGCACTCTCGATCAATCTTCTTCACTCGCAATGCATTAGTTTCACTTGGAGTTTTTACATCTGTTGGAGTGATTTTTTTTTTGTAAAAAAATCTACTAAATCATGACGTGTGTCCACTTAGAAGATTTCATGACTTGATAAAATAAAATAATATGAACAGTCACATGAATTTCTTTGACATGTCAAACAAGATGAATTTATGCTGGTGATCTCGTCGGTCAGTTTTGTATTATCTTTCTATCACGATAGCCTATTGTCTTGTAATAGCTTTGTGTAAACACTTAAAAACGTGGGTTTTCGTACTGACTTTCCACAATTTAAAATGGTAAGAAGAGATTGCACACAAAAAGAAAATGTCCGCTCATGAAATGGTTTATTATTTGTAATTGGTTATGAGATTTTCACTTATAAGAAAGTCAGTTTTCAACTGCTCAAACATTCATCAGCTCCAGGCAAAACTCATTATTATCTATAGGGAAGTAATAATTTTAATGAAATACGTAATAATGATGGCAATGATGAAGGTGTGAATGTTGACGGTCCGGCAAAACGCATAACCCTTGTGCATTTAAATATTTTCTTAAATTCCTACTTTGTCAATTTTCAAGACACGATTTATTGCCGTTTTGTACAAATAATGAAAGTGATTTGAAGTTTTTTAATTAACAAACAGGGTGTTTGCGAGGGTTGGTGCAAGACTTCGCACATTGATTCTTGAGGCAATTCATCCATTCTAAAGCAAAAAATTATTTTTTGCACTTTTTCCCAACTCTTGGTCTCAACTCTCAATAAAAATAACTTCGACTTCTCATTAATATTCTTTATTATTATTATTTTATTTATAGTCGCAGAAAACCAAATAATTTCTGGCATTATTTACATCATAGACTTGTAGTAATGTCACAGTACAATACGTTTACTTTTTAGTTTTAAAATAACTAAAATCAACTGATAAGGATATTTTTTTTTAAAAATGGATCGTGGCGACGCACTGATGAGGGCAGCACCCGTGGTCAATGATGAATTGGATGTGCAACAATCTGAAGTAGTGCGACTTTTATGGGAAACGGTTAACTCTTCCAATGTCCAACTTGCTATACTTAACATTACATGGCCCAGCATTTTGAGTTAATGCCACAAATAAATCATGTCTACGAGGATGTTTTTGAGAAAGAAACTTATGACTTAGGATTTGAGAGCAAATGTAAACCCTTGAAAAGCAAGTTCGTTACATTTACACCGATAAAGCAAGTTACCACTATTGGCGTTATTTGATGCAATTCAGGGCTGAAGCTCATATGCGCTTCAGGAGCGTCTTCAATGGTAGCATCACACCTTACACACAATTGTGTCCATGCTTTGGAAGTGAGTTATCATCTTAATACGAGTTAGGCATTTTACAACGTGAAATTAAATGAAAGACAATGATCAAACAATTACTTGTAATTGAACCTCAATTATTGAAGCATGAGACGTCGTCCTTGAAATTAACAAGTTGGACATGGGGCAACATAAGAATTTGTATAGGACAAAAAATGATGCTCTAGCTAGGGAAATTGTAAACACTCAATGTAGCAATGTTTGATATGACACTTCCTGGAAAGTAAATATACAGAAATGAGAAATACAAAAGAGATTGCGGACCAGAACTACCTCAAAGAAATTAAGAAAATGCTATTTGTAGTTTGTCAGCTTCGAAATGCATATTATAACAAGTGAATCTTGAAAAGAACTTAAAAGTTTCAAGTTGTTATGTTATGCGAACATGCGATGCTTTGAAGACTGAGCGTCAACAGAACAAACAAGCAATGTCTGTCCTCAAAAGTGACATTTATGAGACCAATGGACTTGTGAAAGACCTTCGAAGAAAACCAACTCCCCCTTTGACGAAAATCTCCAGCGGTTTGTTATAAGGAGAGCAGAAGTTAAACGAGTTGAAAGAAGGTCACCGCACACGAGAAGTGTAGGGAAGAAAGTGGGCGAGTTGAGAGTTGACCCCTACATTGAGACAAAAGGAGTTGGTGAGAATGTTCCAGTTTATTTGAGATATGATAAGCCACTATTGGAGTTGACCTTTACCGGAAAAATAAGCATCCTAGAAATGATGAGGAGGAAGAAAACGCTTTATTTCCAGATGATTTGCTATGAATATCTATGAATTACTATTAATTTGGTATTGGCTTGTAAGCGACATGCTTTGGAATCCAAAATTCAGATACAATACAAAAGCTACAATAGTTCGAACACTTCGATTTCGTTTTGGAAGCAACGCCCGATGAAACAGCATATTATTTATTCCAAATTGAGATTTCCAGGCTGAAAGACTTCATTTACAAGAAGGCAACTGACTCAAATGAGCACAAGAGGTATTTGGACTGGCCCGATTTAATTCTGTGACCGACTTGTGTCCAAATAAAACTGAAGCCTAAGGTTGCAGTTGCAGCGCTTAACAATTTAGGACCGATGAGTTATGGAGTAGAGGGGGTTGGGCTGTGGTTAGAGCTGAAAATTTGTTTGAAATAAGTGATGACAGGAAGGCTGAAAACGTGTCTTTGTTGGATTTTGGAGCTTGTGAAATACAATGAAGATGAAGATATGGAATTTGAAAGTTGCGTAAAGAAAATTTGGGACTACGAACAGAAAGCAACAATGGATAAGCTTGACTTAAAGAAAAGGCAAATGACCACAAGGACGTTGAAGTATGCTACACGTAATCGATGGTCTGTACTCCAGACCACGTTGCCAGTCATGGGCGGTGGCGCTGGAATCGGAAGAGCAGGCTTCAAAACCGAAACAGAGCCGCAAACGCCATCACAAAGACGGTGAGCAGGACGACGACAAGGAGGATGATGATAACAGAGGAGTTGATTTTGTGCATGATTCAAGGATGAGCATAATGACCATACTATGGTCGTCTGAATTTTTATCATTGTTGATTGTCTGTCGAATATGTCTAGCCAAAATTGTAAGTGTCCAAGTTCCTCGTTCCCAAATTCATGAATTATCAAAATAAAAAATATGAATAATAAAACTATGAGTACCTAGCGATTTCGTAGACTGACACACTGACGGACAGGTGCGATAAGTAAGCAGATCACAACATTTGAAATCCAATGCATCGGGCAGTTTCGATTTTATCGCATGAATAAATTGGTACAAAAGTAGAGAGTCTATTGTCATTTTAGATGAGTGACCATTTATTTATAAAAATCTCACTGTTTGCCTCGTGGGAGAGATGTAATAGAGGCATAAAATCTGGCTATGAATGTAATAGCATTTCAGATTTGCTATTTAAAATAATCTAATAATAATCTACTTGAGCCATTGCCAATCGTAAATTACTCTTGTTTCGCCCATGAATATCTTTAGAAGCTATATATTTTATTGGTGTTTTTCACAGGTCTTTTTAAATGGTTGTTATGTTTTCCTGTGATTAAAATATCCCAACTCAATGGTAATTGTGACTGCACAAGTTTTTCAAACCCGTACAGCAACTTCATCTTCATCATCAACATCTAATCTGATCACATTGTGTCAAGTTACGAGATTTGCAACATGCATAATAATTCCTTTGGGAGAATGAATGAATGAATAATGAATAAAATTAAAATGCAACTGGTTCGCAAAATAATACGAGCCTCGAGCATCCCTTCAACCTCACCGAGAAGACGCAGGTGTCACAGTAGCACTTTTGCTTTGATATGATTTAAAGTGTAGTAAAGTATATTACGATATGTTACAATTCTAGTAAACGTTAACTGTGTCTGTGTAACATGCAGAATGTGAGCACATACCTAACAAGTAAAGTTGCATGCCCAACTTGTCCATCAAGACAAGAAGAAGAGCAATCATTTATTGCTGCAACACGCTGCTACACCTACCCCTTTGGTGTTGTGATATAAAAATTAAATGTAGTGAGGACACTGTTTACCGTTGCAAAGTGGTGCCTAATTAGAAGCAATTTTGATTGCAATTGTTGCCTGTAAAGAGTTGTTTTCTCTTATCAAATATCCATCATCGTCATATTTCGTCATTTTCATGTGGTCTCTCTGCATCACGCACTAGGGTGACATCGAATTGAGCAAATGGGATGACAAGTAAGGAAAAGCGATAAAAATCAAATTGGATCGGTTTACAGATTTAGAAAATGCGTTCGATTTAAATAAGCAAGTTGCAAGAATGTGCATAGAATAGAATGAAAGTAGACAGAAAAAGATTAACTAACTGTAACATAAAACCATCACTGCTCAATCTCTTGAATGAAATTTCGAATTTCGAATTGAGTGTTTTAGTGATTTAAATATTGATTGATTTCAAAAAGTTGATTTGTTGATGAAAAATGAAAGCTTCATGCAAAGCTGTGAGAAAGAAAAGTTTAAAATGAAAACAACATAATAAATTAATTTTTTGGTAGGCGACTATAAAGACAAATTAATGTAAAGCTTTTCGCGTACAAGGGCATGGAGTACACGGAGTATCACAATCCAAAAGGCAAAATGTCAATTAGCAAGTTTCTTGAGCTTGTTGAAATAACTAATTCAGTAAAATAAATGAAACAATCAAAAATGTTGGTATATTGTGTAGTAATAGTAAATGATCAGCCACTAAGAAAGTACAATTCATTAATCATACTCGAAAAGAAGCTTAAAGAAAGTTGACTTATTAATTTGAAAAGTCCTTGCAACAAATAAATGGTATGTATAAGCAGTACTTTAAAGTTTCAAAAATGTTGTTTTGCTAATTTTGTTTTTGGTGATAAAACAAGAAAATGTCCATAAAAGTTTAATTAACTCGATGTTTTTTGTAAGCTTTAACAAGTTTAGCAAACAAATTGGGTATTATGTACAAAGGTGAAACGTCAATTGAACGTGTCACTACTCAGTAGCCACGAGATAATGTGCATAGCTTCGTGCGTCTTTTCACTGATTTTACAATGCGCTAGATATATTTCTATTTCGCGTCTTTCAATCCTGAATGTTAAACTTTCCCAAATGAAATCCGCAAAATCTTATGATTTGATCTCTTATTGACTGATTGATTGTCATTGCGCGATTTGCTTGTCAGATATTGTCGATTCTTAATTTTTGAAAAGTAGTTTTTCGCCATTTATTTGGTCAAGTCATACCAAAATAACAACAAAAGGTGCCTACGAGTTATTTAAATACAAATACAAATAATCATCAAAAGAATGCAATAAAAATGTAAATATAAACTTGTTAATAAAGTCAAATCTTTTAAAGCTCAGAAAGCTTTCTTTTTAAAAGAAGTCGCGAATATTCGGATTGGGACAGTTGAATGCTCTTGACCAATAACGAAATCTTTTAATTGGAAGTGACGCTCTCACATTGCCCGGACTGTGTGCCTTTGTTCCTGCTTTGGGGTCGACTAAAAGTGTTTGGACATGCTCACACCACGACTGAAAATTGATTCAACATGATATATTAATTAATTTACATTACATTGGAGAATGCAAAGATTAGCTAGTTACACGATATTATACTAAAAATGTTTACGTTTCCGTATTTCATCCAAAACAATTGATCTGGTGTAAAATCCTTGAGCCCGGGCAGCTTCGGCTCCTGTTTCCATTTATTTCTAAGATCCCTCAAATATTGCTGATAACCAAGGTATGCGACATAAACTCCAGTTAAATCTGCTATATCTTCGTCGATCACTTTCGCGTGATCTTGGCACGTTGTCGCATAATTTCCGCGGGGTTCGTCAACACGAAACCCTTGTGAATTATAATCCTCAATAAGAATTTGTTTCCACTTATTATATAGCTCATAGCTGAGCCAATCCCAGTAATCGCCTCGCCGCCCGTCCTTACTGGTGTGAACCCCTTCGAAAATAAGATAATCATAAAATAAAAATGTACTTAAAGAACATAAGAAAAATTATTAGGTAAGGTACCTTCAGTATCAAATTGGTGCCCTAGTTCATGTGCTATCGCTGATCCGAGGGCAGCGTAGTTCATGTACCTGAAACAAAAAGTAATTAACAAAAATAAAATTAACAAACTAGACAATTAGCTTTTATTCATTTTTAACCAATATTATTAGTCTCACCCAGGATTCTTATGTGAAAATACGGGTTTCTGAATTGCTCCAGCAGGAATTTCTTTGATGATAAAAATAAAAACAGTAAAAATCAATAAAGAATTCGGTAAATATTAAATTGAACTTATTACATAATTGAATGGAAATATAAAAAAAGAAATATTAATATTTGTATTTTACTGATCTGATTAAACTGTCCAGAATACACAGGGCTGATTGAGCCAGCATATGCATTGCCACCCGGATAACTAAAGCTATAATTAAACAAAAAGAACTTTTTATGTTCACAGCTAAGCTTTACCTTATCCATGAGAGAACATCTTAAAAATCTACAAACATGGAATCCCCATTAAAGATGTGTACATGACCCATGTTTATGTAAACTTAATGTTTGAATCTCAGTCTGTTAGTCATGTGCTATAAACGATGATGGTATTAATGGCCAATTTCATTCGCAATTTTCAACTTCCTTTTAGATATCATTTCTTTTGTAACCCAGATTGTAAAACATTTAAGAACGTTCAAAAACATGAAAAGAAGAATAAGAATGAAATTCAGAATTTTCTTACACATTTGGACTTCCTTTTAACAGCAACCCCATTTCTTTGGACCGCGCAAATTTTGACCCAGCCACATAGCCAGTAATGTAATCATGTCGTTCTGGAGAACTCCTCAACTGTACCAATGAAAAACGTTATCGTGGGAAAATGCAGTTAAACGTGCTCATTAACAAAAGTAGACAGCGTTTTATGTTTTGTTGGTTGTAAACCTCATTCATCATCAAATTAGTGTGCCAAACAGGCTTGTGAAAAAGTAATTAACTTTGCTAATTAGGTTTTTACATCAGTATAGTAGTCGTTCACCCGGCTGGTGTCCTTTATCCAGGGTTCGTACGCCACAAACGCCTGCACGTTCTTTGCTTTGTCAATGAGAAAATTTTTCGTTTGCGGATTTAGCCAGCCTGTCTGTCTTATCAACCAAATGTATCCCTTGCGAAGGTCTTCAAACAACTTCTTCACCTGATGAGACAAGCAATAAATAACAAGTAATTAATATGAAAACAAGAAAAAATGTTGGAAAATGAGATAAGCGGTGTAATAACATTTTCATGAACGAATATGATTCATGGAACAATAATACATTCTGACAGCTACATATCAAGTTTAAAAGATGCGTAAATAACTTTTAATGGCTGTAAAATTGTTATTTAAAAGTAGATGATTTAGTTGCATGATTAAATGGACACGGTATTTGTTGCGAAACTTGCCTGTTTTGTGTTCTCTTCTTCGTAAAATCTGCGCGTGTACTCATAGGACAGAGCGTAGTCAAAGTTTGATTCTACTTCCGCTGCACATGCAGCTTCTGGATCGCTGTTTAGATTTTAAAAGAGGAAACAGTTAGAGTAGTTATTATTATCAGACGTTTGTCTACGTGAGTGACTTGGTAATGAATCGATTGTAAAATCAGATAAAGAAAACGCACTATTTTCGCTCTTCTTGGGAGCCACTCAAAGTTGGAAAAATAAATGGGTCATTGGTTAAATCCGTTGTTTGACTGAGCAAAGCTACGGCCAGCTGAAGAAACAGAATATTTGCAAGGACTCGTGGATTCGCCTCCTCTATAACCTTTATGTACCGTTGGAGACCTCCCAAGTCAGTACCAATTTGCATGCTGGGGGAAACTGAGACACCGGAGCCATTGTAGACTTTTATTAGGAAGGTGGTGAAGTCAAACTGCAAAGATAGTTAAAGTTAATGCACATTTATAGATAAATATGTATATATACATACATTATATTCTGATGGCAATGTGGCACCTTTGGATTTGCAGTCTGAGAGTTATAAAAATCTTGGATTCTTTGAAGCGTGTATACTTTAGATTTGGAGCGGTCAAATTGAGCCCGTTTCAAGCTAGTAAAAAGATCCTCCATTTCCAAGAGTTGATTATCGGTAACACTGAGACTTCTTGAGCCTTTACTCAAAGTTCGAATCACTTCGATTACTTCATCCTTCAACATTCCAAATCCCCGTTGGCCCTCAAAAAGCTTTGAAGTTAAAGAGAATTGTCGAATTTCTTTGCAATGAAATTAAATGCTTGTATTTACTCAGTGACATTTTTAAGTACCGTTGGAACGTATGATCTGTTATATGACACTGTTGATATGTGAAAAAGATAAGGGGCCACATCTTTCTTTAAGACCTTCTGTACGATGGAGTAAAGATATTTCCAGTCAAACGAGAGGCCGGGACTGTCAGTTCCTGTAAGCAAGGGCCATGTGCCAAGGGTTCCCAAATATTTGATGACCTCGTCTACTTTACTTGGGTCATTTTTATGACACCAACTGACGCATTGTCGAAAATAGTTTTGTGCCTTAATTAAGGCCGGCTCAGTTAAATTCGATGATTTCATTATAGCTGTTTTAGAAGGAGAAAATTGAATGAAATAAGGCTAAAAAGTATCTTAAATGTGTGCTTGAATAATATATTCTATTAAAATACGTCGCAAAGTCTAGCATTATTTTTAGTACCAATGGTGTTGCGTTCAGATAAACTCGTCAAATCCTGGAATTGGTTGAGTCGATCCAGAATGGGGTACTGTGTCCTTCGGTTGCACACAAAATTGAGCCATTTTGCTGGTTCGCATGGATTGGCGGAGAAGTTTGTCGAGATAAGATATTCCCTGGCTGTAAAAATTGATTTTTGGTGTAAGAATAGATTGATGAGAATCAGTTGCAACCTATTTTCTTAAATGCACAAAAATCACTATACAGATCAAAGGCGATAGCGTGATTTTTAGAGGGTATCGTAAAAAGGTTAGATGTTATCTCCGGAAAGTGCTCATAAAATCATCACCGTATCTTATGCTTTGTATGTGATGCTTTCATATTTTTTTCTTTTTTTCTGAAAAGTTTGTTCTTACCTGCGTCAATGCATTCATCCGTATAGCAAACTTCCGAGTCGTATGACGTGATACTGTCTGGATTTTTATGGCCACCTAAAAGTTTCACAAAAACCTTTTTTTGTACAAAAACCGAGTTTTAAGAACATTTAAAAAAATATCATACCATTTACTGCAAGATTCCGAAGATCCAGCAATTTCCAATGCTGAGCACTAAACTGCCATGTGGGCCTTCCTGACACCTGCGGCACATCCTGTTGACACTGAATAACGGAAAACTTCAAACTGATTACAACTAATAACGTCGTAGCAAACGAGCCATGTGCATTTAAAAATTTAATTTTGGTAAACATTTTATGAGTAGACATCATCGTCACTATAAACTAGAAGAGAAGGACACATTTGCACTGCTAAACTTCTCGGGTGCAGTAAAACTGCAAAATGAAAATGCGCAGACTTTGGCTTTGAGACTAAGATTTCGCACTTTGGTTTTTGTATGATGCATGATGCATAATAGCAATCATAATCACAGGACCAATTTGTGTCCAATTATAAATTCTGGATACAGTCACAAAAACCAAAAATTAATTTCCTCTCTACTGACCAGTTACACCCATGATGTTTTCCAAGAAGACATTTTTACTTTTCTTCATTTTCCTTTTGTAATTTGTTCTCAATGAATGAAAATCCCAGCGCGAAAAAATGACTGCAGAAACTGACGGAACATAGTCAGTGGAAAATTGTTTCAGAATGAAGATGAAATAAGACAGAGCTGGAAAGAAAAGCCCAGAGGGCAATTATTTATTCAGAAAAAATACTTTTGTTTTACATCGGATTATCTACACCCCCTACATTGGAAGTACACAATTTTAATCAACAAACAAATTACTTTTATGGTTATGCTTCTCCGTGTATTATGAAGCTGTGCAAAATATCCGGCTGTGAAACATCATATTATTACACTATTATGCGAATAGTTGAAGAAATAAGATGAATGAACAAATAATGGAACATATTAGCGGAGCAGATTAGTTTTTTTCTAATTTTAAGATTTGCTCGCAATCAAAATCAATTGAGAAAAACGATTCTAAATGTAAGAAGTGAGTAGAAGTTAGAACTATCCAATTCCTTTTTCATCAATTACCTATAACAGAAAAAAAGTAATTTCCATTCTTATGCTATTATTCATTCACTTTTTCCACTCATGTTGAGTTGCACCAAGATACAATAGTAGTGGCCATGACTTATCATAAAAGCGTACATAGTAATGGCAAATGCATATCTAAACTTTTGCAAAAGAGAGCGCTGGAATTATAAAGCAAGCTGTAAAGCATTCATCAGACAAATTCTCACAGTTTTAAAAAGATTTTTGTTCACATCGAAATAAGTCCAACTTCCGCAAATGTGGATGGGTGCGTCACGTGCGATATGATCGGTTGGGTGAAGAACTACTATTATTTTAGATGTTAACGAGCTGAGTTAAATGTAAAAACATTTGTAAACAGTAGTCGAGAAAAAAGGATTGCGAGCTGCGACCGAAAGCAATGCCAAAAGGCTTCACATTCCTTCCTCTGGGAGTTTTATTTGCTGAGTTCTATTCTCCATCGTTTTATAGATCTTGGGAAGAGTGAAGGGTGGCTAGCTTATAAATTTCAAATTCTCGGATAATAAGTCAATGGAAGTGTAAAAGATTCGCCTATAATGATTCACTGCGCTCTCACAAGGAGAATGGGCGGAGCCCAAAGTAATTCATTAAACGATATACAGTTACACGGCGGCCAATGTTTTAATATTCCAGTAGTTCGTAACTAATAAGTTCATCATCTTCACTCTTTTGCTTTATGTTTAGCCACGCGCGTTGTACATACTTGCAGGTCTATGTACCTAGTTTCAAGTGACGCGAAGAGTGTTTTAATGATGCAATTAATTAAGGTGAGCTAAAAAAATAGATAAAAGTAGGTAAATCGTTAAAATATGAGCTCGCATTTTTCATTATCTTACTATCATTGGGATTTTTCCAGTAGAATGGCTGAAGACGAATTCTTCGTACACTTCATGTAAACAGACTTACCTACCGCCGTGCTGTACCACATTACATTTAATATTCCCAAATCGTTATTTGTTATCCGTTCCAGTTGGGAGAAAAATGAGAAAGATCATTGTTTAACGATTTTGGTTTGAGAATTGCAGTTAAATGATGTTCATGCTTACCAATGTTATGTTCAATCAAAAAGACATGACCATTCTATTGTTAGTTTTAAGTATAAAATCAAAATTGAAAAAAATAAATATATAAAATCGTGAATAGCTGATACAGACAGAATATGACGTTAAATTGACTGGCTGGTTTCGTTTTAAGCTGCCTAGTTAAACTACTCGTGTCAATTAATCCTTAAGTAGATAATTACCATGCAGGGAGTAAACAATTTTGTTGGGGCAGTTGAATAGCTACCGAGATGCCTTTTTTGGACAGCCTTGGTTTTCGTTATCACCTCCTTTTATAAATAGTAAAGCATTTTACAGTGCCATCATTCGATGCAAATAAAATGTAATTTATTCGTTGCACCGTTTTCGCAAATATAATTTAGGTTTTAACGACTAAGAATAATTTCATTCCTGCTTGTTAATATTTTTTAACGAGACTCAACAATGCGCGAACCATGTTTAACACATTTTCCAGATAATATTATGAATTATATGAGAATTGTGTAGTTCGTACCGTTTTGCTTAATTACAAATGTGTAATGAATGGAAAAGACACTAGAGAATTGTTTAATTTTTTATGAATATTCTAATGCATCCATCTTTGCTATTTAAGAGCTTGTCCCTACTGGCCATGAGCTTATACACTTTTACCCGGCCTTAAAATACATACATACATACATACATACTGGCCATGAGCTTTTATTTAAATTTAAATTCTGTAAAAATGTGAATTCTTACTATACAAATGAAATCACTTCAGGTCTATTTTAGAAAGGTGCGTGGGAATTTCTTAAGAATTAATTTAGTAATTAATTAATGACTACAATAAAATATGAATGGATGAATGTTTAATATTGACGGGGCAATTTGTTTGTATGTATAATCCACTGGATAAAGCGAGTAACAACACAACACAAACTCCTTATGAAATTAGTTAATCACTTCAAAAATAGTTGGCAGAAACGCCTTATGAACTTAGTATGAAGTTTTTATTATAGAGTGTTTTGTTTTCATGTTCATTAATTAATGAAATATGGTAATGAGATGTGATAAAGTTAATTTAAGTCATATAAAATATTGCATTAAAATTCTCATCAATCAAAATGATGTGTTCTAGAATCCTGCTGGAATGTTGCACTATAGTATAGCCTTTAAAGGTAAGCAATTTAATGGGACATTTCAATAAATCAGTAGTTTCCAACAGTGCGCCATTTCTCACTAATTAGTAAACGATGGAACTCCAGTGGAGTTACCCCACAATTATTTACTTTAGAAAACATATTTTTTCGCTAAATTAATACATATACTATGAAAATTGGAACTGGACTGACTGGAAGTTAAAATGGATTTTTAAAATTTTCTTTATGATTTTTAGAGTTCGATTTTTAGCATTCACAAAATCAAATAGACTGACGTTATAAACAAATAGATTACAAAAAAAGTCTTAAATTATAAAAACGTGTTTGAGGTATCACTCTAATAACTGAAACCTAGTTGGAGTTTTTAGTTTTTATAAATACATGATTTTGTCTCCACTTCTGTCCCAATATAATAAGTGCTTTTGTTACTTGAAATTTCCATTATGTAAACATTATCTACATGATTTATTTATTTGCGAGTCAAACGAATGACGCTGCGTTCATTTCATGCATGCCTTGACTGATAATTGTTTGTTTGTTTAAATCATGGAGTTTGTTGCAGCTGCAGAAGCACTGACTGATAAGACTTTTTAACTCAGGTTAAAAAGTCTCAAGCACACATGTGGCAGTGATGAGATCACTGATGACATTTCGTTAATGATTATGACATTGATAAACATACACCTGACTAAAAAGTAATTTTTATCTACACATGGTTATATCCCACCCAGCACTGTGACTGTAACTTCAGAATCCTGCACATTAAGAAAATTACTTTATACTATAAATAATGAATGTTCTTAAGCGTCTTCGACATCCAAATTGGTTATGAGCCCTGGTCTAAAGACATACTTTTTCATTTTTAAAAACTCATTCCAGGAATTGGTTTGACGAAGAATGTACCTGTCATGTGACATCTTCTATTATTTTCAAAATTGGAATTGTAACATGGGTAAATCCATAATACACCCAAGCAAAACAAACAATCAACATAATGGTTATAAAAATGAGTCCCCGTAGACATTTTGGACGAAACATTATTAGTTTGCTGATGCAAGCTGAATGATTTACATGAAGCATCATTATTTGTACGATGCAATTGTTTGCCTGAAATTGAAAAGTTAAAACGTAATAATTCTTCAAGTGATGATTTTGAAGATTGAAATTCTATGAAATGCATTCAAAATCAAAATAATATGCCTGAATAAATACAAAACCACAAAAATTGTTCGAAGTCAAATGTAACACCAGTTACTGCATAGCCCGTCATTGTTCCATTCCGAAGCGAAAACATGAAATCAGACGTATCGTAATCATGTACGCATATAAAAGTTCTTCAGTAAAGAATAAAATTCTGCCTACTCACATCCTTACTCATGTGTTATTCTGTTTCGTTTCAGCTTTAGCGATATCTAAAGAACCACAGGAGCTCTAAAAGTTCTAATGTGCATTTGTGCTCGCTCATTCACGCAATCACAGGAGATATGAGATGGGAGACTGGTGAACTGTACAATAATGGAAACTGGGAACGTTGTTCATCTTTATTACATTGCCTATGGTGCAAACACCATTGTTTGTTGTGGGCCGTTTTATAAGTCACAATGAATCGTAATTTTCACTTGGTTTATTTGAGCTGAGAAGAGTTACCCATGACATGAACCCATGTAATACACCAACACCAAAAGCGGATGCGTACATTTAAAAAAGTACTAAAAACCTACAATTGCAATGCAACAGTTTGCCTTTTGCTTACTCTGCTCATTTGCTCCTTTACTTTTATATAGATTTTCCAAGCACTCTACTGCATCAAATCTGCTTTTATGGTTTCGCCTCACGTTCAATAGTCATGTCACGTCAAAATGCTTGTGAATTTGAGAATAAGAGGTATAAAGAAGAGGAACAAAGTTATTCATTCGATATGTATGTATGTTATTAGTCTAGTAAGTTGTAACAAGTAGCCTGCCTTTTATTTATTAATGTTTCAGCGCACCAGTAATCGTGTATGCGATGGAGCACCAACTTTTACAATCCCTTTTATGCTATTCTCTCTTTGCCTCCAATGCTACAGAAAAGGGAAGATCAGCCGAACTTTTTCATTTATTTTAAAGTGCTAAAAGTCTTGGATTTGATTTTTATTTGTAAGTACTGTAAAATCAAAATCCATAAGTTTAATTGAGGCATCAGCATATTGTGAATCTTGTATTAAAAATACGGTTTACCGTAAAGTAAAAGAGCACTGTGTAGTAATGTGGTAAATTCTGTTCCCATTTCTTTAGGCCAGCCACACACTTGACAGCAGAGAAGAAAAAGCATATTGAAAGGACTGACACTTTTCATATAAGACAAAGAATCAAAGAAAGCGACAAGAAAATGAGTTCGGAAGAAGCGGAAACTCCTACTGGACCTCAAGTAAAAGGTAATTCGAAAAAATGGAATTTCATGATTGCTTAATTGCATTTCATGGTTGATCATTTTATGAATAAGCAATAAAAATGTTTTGTTGCAGACATTGAGTTCGAAGAATTAAAGGAGGGATTGGATAATGGTAAGTATAAAATTTTGTATATTATCATGTAAATTCGACATTCTCATGTTTTTATGTCATACAAACGCGAAGGAAAGTAATAAAACATAGTTAAAGTGTTTTAGTGTTTAATGCAATTATTATTGAATTCACAAGACTCGTTAGTCCTGGTTGACGTGCGGGACGCTGAAGAACTGAAGGCCCAGGGTCGCATACCGAAGTCAATCAACATTCCTCGTAAGTGTTTTCACTTGAAGGTCTTTAAATTGACCTTTATAAATGAGACGACAAAAAGCAATTGTATTGTACCTGTACCTGCTTTTCCTTCCAGTGCCGGAAATTCCTGATGCCTTCCGTAACCTTTCCGATGACCAGTTCAAAGAGAAATACGGGTTTGCCAAAAACGCTGACAACCTGGTATTTTCCTGCCGCTCCGGAAGGAGGGCGGAGGTAGCTATAAATCATGTCTTCGAAGGCGCTTCCTCCTTGTCGCAGCCATTTAGACTGTACCGAGGTAGCTTCATGGACTGGGAAACAAAGGGGGGACAGGTGGAAAAATAAGTTACAAATCATTATTATCTAGTAATACGAAAAACAAATTATGTGTATATGGTGCAATTTACCAAAGTTTAAAATTCTTTAGAATAATTATAATACTATTACTGAGCTTCAGTAACAGTACCTTAATTCTTCTTTCAATTCTAAATGAAAGCCATTGAACTTTCAACAATGATCACCAGTGAAATTTTCTATCAAGTGCTATAATCACAGCATAGAGGACCAATTCTAATTATTCAGTTTAAACATTCATTTTTATTGCATCAATTTAAATATTATCCAATCATTCTCAATAAACTCTTAGATTAATATTTCATTACCTATACTAATTATTGCTAATCGTTATTGCTAAATTTACAAATTGCTGAAAAGGTAATAACTCCAACTCCTACAATATGTTCAAAATCATAACTTTAAAAAACAATCTTATAAGAGCTGAAATTTAACAGATTAATAAATTGCATACAGATGATCATTGTAACTTTGTATAAATATTTATGTACTGCTATGCATCTATCTACGCATTAATTTGATATATCATTAAAATCCAGTTCATTGTATTACGTATGTAATAAATTGTAATAAGTTTCTCCAATGATGAATGCTGACAATAACAATAATACGCACATGTAGTTTTAGACTCAAAAGGAGACCGAGATAACAACTGCAAATCCAATTACGCTGTTATTTTAAATAATATTCATGATTCATGAGAAATTGTTACTAGAATATATTATTTCCAAATAAAAAGACATACATTTACTTGATTGATAATTTGTTAAAGTAAACTTCTTAAACTGTTATTGTACGTAATAGAGCACTGCTTAAATAGAATAAAACACTGACTCACACATACAAAATTCTAGTGAATTTTTACACCGATGTTTGTCACGATCACGATGCCCAATCTCGTGCTTAGCAAAAATTAGTATCGCCATGTCCAAACCCCTACCTTCAAAGAAAGTGTGACATACACGTTTTGTTAATATACACAATTTCACTTCACTGGTTTTTTTCTGCTAAAAGTAGAAAGAAAAACGCTGGAAAGTAGGTATGGAGAACAGAGATTGCAATAAAAGAAACAAGGGAATGGGGTAAAAATAGGTCACCGTTGCCACTTATAAGCAAAGGGTCGTAATGTACCGTACGCAAGAAATTGTGGACGGTATAATTTCGTCCTCTTTTAATATTTTTTGCTCAAGTCAAAATCTCTTTCTCCCAAGCTCAGGTTGCAAGCGACTGAGAAAGTAGGACGATAACTGTAGCGATAAAAACTCCGCTGGATTGTGCAAGTACAGCCCTGTGTCCTTGTGACTCGGATTCTTTCTTCCATCGTGGGTATTTAGTTGGCTTCTTATTACCAGGCTCAGGGCCACCGACCGAATGGGCGGAAGTGGGGCCACAACCACCCCTCCATATAGAACCTATGGTAAACGTCTTATTAACGTTAAAAGTCACAGCGTAATTACCATTTTGATCAATGGAAGCATCCAGACATTCCGAAGGGCCGGAGAAATTTGTGTTTGCAAATAACGTCCAATTCTCCTTTCCAGTGAAGCCATAAGAACGAAATGAGAGGGGAGACGGAAGTCGGAGAAAGTTTCCATCAAAGTACAGGTCATTCCCGAGAAAGCGGGGTTTCGTATTCAGAGATAATGCTGGTGTATCCAAATCATTGGAACCGATGAATTCAATAGATTTATACTGGGCAGTACGGTTTCGGGTGAACCATGTACCACAAACACGACCTGTCACGCCTGTGTTATCCTTGTCAGCGCCAAATGCATTTTCTACGAATGTTAGGTTGGCGTTGTTGTAAAATGTGCCTGCAATTTTCCACCTGAAAAACAATCGACGAAAAAATAGAATATTTATTATTTGGTGTAGTGTAAATGAATCTTATAGAATATTTATTTTCACAATGCGTTAGATATTTCAAAAATGTTGATGTGGTCACTTACAAACCCCGTACTATGCAATGAGACTTTGCAATTCTTCCAATAGAGTCATGCTCCAAATCCAAATTGTTTGTATAAAAACTCTTTTGTCGCCCCGCGAAGTTATCTTCACTGAATAAAATAATTTGTTGCGATCTGTACGCCCATGTCACTTCCAAACATATTATAAAACTAATTAAAACTACACCCAAGTGTCCCCAAAATCTTGATACGACTGAGGCAAACATTTCGGGACTTGACTTGTGAAATATGATTTTCTGATGAAATGTCACGGAATAAATTTCGTTATCATATTTAAAATTGTCTTCAGCTTTTCTTAAGATGACACATTTTTGTTAATGCTATAAGAAAATTTGGATTTGTGTTTAAAAATCTATGCATGAATTTTTAGCAATGAATCTTTGATTGTGTCACAAGCACAGTCCTGTGAAGACTGAAGTAAGCCTCACTTTCCCCGAAAGATTATCATTGCTGCCTTCCTCGCGGTTCGCCAAATATACATTACCAACCAAGCTTTGCTCACTTGGAGCAACAAAGATTAGAAACTCCGTCGCTTTTGGAATAATAGAAAGTGCATAATAAGTAGTGTTTACGAGTTTTCCTTTCTTTCTTCCAGTCACGCAACGAACCGCTTATGACTGGGTTATGGTAAAAACTGATTTTTATGTCCATCAGGTGAAAGCCAAGAAAACGAATTTGAGTTGAGATGAGAATAGTGAACTGGAGGCCGATGAAATATTACCTTACCGGAGAAAGTCACCTAGTTTGCGGTATACAAAATGCCAATATTAACTTGCATTTTCAACGACTATAGTACGACGAGAAACAATAACATTGGAGTGCACGTCATCCTCATCAACTGTGAGAATTTAATATTAAATATAAAAACTTATCGTTCATTATGTATTGTGTTGCTAAAAGAGAAAGCATTTGTACTTGGTTCGTTTTTACTTAAGAAATCTACCTCTTGGCTTTGGACTGGCTCTTGACTCACTTCTTTGTATTAGTACTTGACATGTAAATCCGCAAGGCGGATGTCGACCAAGGATGCAATTTGCAATTTTAGTTGACTAATAATGCATACGTAGAGGAAGGCGTATACTTACTTCTGACCATGAGCTTCACTTAAGAAAAGTATGGAGGCGGAGATGAGTTCAGGTTAAAAATGGAGGATGATAAAATGATGGAAAAGCAGAGAAATGAGAACAGAAAGCAATAAGCTAATAAATAAGCAAATGGTACTGGAAAGTGATAGAAATTAGTTGTCAGAAGAAGAAAGCCATTTCGGGAAAATTAATGGTCGTGATGAAATGACGACGTAAGGAGAGAGTTGATTGTCCTCGACCAGAATACCAAGATTATTCTGTCTGTGTCATTTGTTCCTGAGTACGGAGAAGAAAAAGTGGAATGCGATGACGAAGATGATTGATGTTGCAATACAAACAATACAACTTTGTAGCATAACTCAAATAAAATACCGCAGGTCCTATAGTTTGTTTTCCATAAGTCGATCTTGTATGAAGTGCTTCTGATTGGAATAAAATGCAGTATTTTCTCAAGCTAGATAGCACAGGTATCGGGGCTTTTCAACTTTCCAATTGACAACTTCCAGTGGTGGTGCAGTGGAACAAAAGTTAGCTGATCTAGATAAAATGTTGACGATTCGGATTGTGACTTCAGTAATTTTTATCCCTTTGCTTCTTTGAAAGAACGGGTAAATAACCCCTTTGTTATTTTTGTTTGTCCAGGAGGATCAAAAATAGACGGAAGAAGGAAATATTAAGCAACAAAGAACAAAATTTATGGGCTAAAATTGAGGAAGAGAAATTCGGTTTCGTGCTTTGTTGGAGGGTTGATTGAACGGTGAAAAAACTGGGAAGTATAACTCCATGAAATTCTGAAATTGTTTATAGAGGTATGAGTTGGGTGCTTCAGCTCTCCATTCTCGATCTACGTCATAAAAATGTAAGATTGGATTAAAATGTTGTTACAACTGAAATGTATAATGTCTCGTTTTGTAATACGTTCACGTATTCATTCTTTGCTAACATTGGGGCAACGTTCGACGCTTGGTTTGATAACAAACGAAGTTTTTAATGAACTTATGTGTGAGATAATTTTGGTTTGATGTTATTTATCCACAGCGGTAGAAGGGCGCTATGCTCCATTCATGAACAGGCAAGGAATGATACCTGTGTGACCCGCTTTAATGTGTTTAGCTGGTAATAAATAATTGCCAATTGTTGTTTACAGGCACTAGCTGGTAACTTATAGAATTGAGATTGACACGACGTGGCCTTAGCGAAAGGCAGCGCAGTAAGAAAACCAACTACATGTTATGCATAATCAGTTGACTTTTGTGGTACATGAAAAGTATATTTATATATTTATATTTTTGCCTTTTGCCACTACATACAATAATTATACTTAATTTACATACAAAACTGTTTACCAAGTGGCGTCAATATTACAATTTAGGGAGCTGCTTTCCATTGTCATCAGTCATCATAATGTATCATTGCAGATGGCGATTAAATCTCAGTATGTGCTGGAATCTTACTATTATTTTATATTATGATGCAGTAAACTATCCTTGTCGCATAAATATTTACGACTACTCAAAGGCAGGCAGAACTAGAACCGATAATGTCAAGGCTGAATTTATTGGTTAGATTGTTGTTACAACAGTGTGGCCTATGAGGTGAACAAAATTATATTAATGAATTGAGGAAAGGGCGAACCAAGGTAGGCTGCGTTAAAGTATGCTTTATGCTTAGATCTTAGTTTGAAAGTAAAAACTCATAATACCGTAACGGAAATCGTAAAATACCGATGTTTTTGGCTAAGACAGTCAAAAAGAAAATGAATGATTAGCTCCTCCAAGTGGTAATCAAAATCATTGTCAATCATGTACCATGTTATTATATCTGAAAAGAAATATTACATATTCGCAAGATGTTCGCCTATTTTCCAGTTTGATTTCCTTCCGTTATAAAAATATTTGTTTGGTTTAGTAAATGACAATAATTGTTGTCATTAATTAGCCAAATTATCAATTAGTAATCATTAACCTCATTTCTCGATGCAGTTATGAACTGACGCGAAGCTTTTTTGTAATGATTGATTTCGAAGAGGCAAAAATGTTTGTCAGAACCAAAAATACCTGCGCTTGTTGTATCAAAGTAAATTCAAGTGGAAGCTTCACGAATGCATCATGAACATGAATTGCATTTGTATCCATCAAGCAAAGAGGAAACTAAACATGCCAACTTTTGACATCATTTTACCAAATGATCCTATTTTCCTTGTTACGAATAATTCAAGGGTCTCGTTTGATATCCACGAAGTTGTAAAACAAGGGAAACGTTGTTTTCGCATCCTGTTCTCCTTTTCCGAGGGTACGTAGTTTGTTGTAATAATAAAGTATGAAAGTTTATATAAATACGAAAACTGTGCTGGAGAAAAGCTAAGAGCAAAGTTTTTCGTAGTTCGTTTCTTTTATTCGAATTATAACTGAAACTTATGACAAAATAATCATTTTCCTTTCGTCAAAATACAAAATAATGGAGGCAAAATTTGTGATTTTAGTTCTGGTCTGTCAGATAATTTTCATGGGAGCCAGTGCGAATCCTATTCAGCAGTCTGGAAAAAATGGCACGTGAAAACAAAATCAGTTTAACCGAAACCGAGTTTACCGAATTGGTATAATTGACTTGTGTTGTAAAAACCGGAGTTTAATACAATTTTTATCGTATTATACATTATAGGCAACTGTCCACACGGGAAGTGCTACATTGACCGATGCAAAAATATTTGCAATTGTCATCCTAAAGAAACAAGTTGCACTAAACTGCCTTTGATGCAATGCAGTGAATCTGACCACATGGAAGGTGGTAAGTAAAAATAGGTAGATATTATTGTATTTATGGTTTTACATTGTCGTTAGTAAAATAAAAATTATATCTTCATTCACTTTAGGTAATTGTCCTTACGGTCAAATCTACCACGATCCAATGTGGTCTGGAAATTTCGTTTGTACTTGTAATAATGATTCCTCGCAAACTTATGAATGTTTCGATAAAGTCACTCAAACCCCGGCAGATGCTAACGAGTTGACGAAAAGTATGAAGTATGAAGTACAACAGTTATTATTGTTACGAAAACGGAAAGTTTGACATTTCGGAGGAGAAACAAAATCAAAAAGCCCAATCAAGAATCTTCTAATGAACTAATTAGTGGATAAATTATTTTAACTTATTGTATTTATTTCATTTATAATTTATTGAACTTAAATGGCCTTTAATGCTGAAGAATGCGTTTTTGAGTAGAACGGTAAGTGAAGTCAATGATAAATGAAAACAGGGGCGGTTGAGTTACAACTGACAAAGTTATAACTGTGAAAACAATCAGAAGGATCTCAGTCTCAAGCAGTTTGCTGGTTTACTGCGTATTATGAATGTTACCGCAAAATGAAAATACGAAATCTTAAAAAAAAAAATCTATTAAATTTTTTGGATATTCACATCAGATAAATTCGGCTAGATAAGTTTATGTTTAGTAATATAAAAATGGAAAACGTCAGAAACTGTACAAATTCATTATTCTGAATAATAATAAAGAAGAAACCAAATGTAATCGTTTTATTTTTTCTTGGCTTTAGGCCTATTTTCCTGTTGACTTCCTTTCATTAACTCCATGGAGTGATGCCTAATGACGGCAAAAACTTTTAGGTTTATATTAGTCAGGCTTTCCATCGCATTTGCTAAAACTTCTGCATCCATTTTTCCTTCCATTGTGAACAAACAGATTTGTTCTCGGGTTGGTAAGTAGCCCATTGTAACTATTCCACCTCCTTTGCCGTTCTTCTCTACGTCAGTTAGGTCAACAGTTTCCAGCTCCGCCTTTGTTGGGTCAAGGTAAAAGTCTTCACCATCGTATAACTGATTTTTGAATAGCAAATCACATTTTCAATTAATAAATCAAAAGTCCTTTCTGTTTCTGAAGACTTGGACAAATAACTTTGAAATATTAACACAATTACCAAAGTGCTTCCCACGGGAGTATCGTAAATAGGCACACCTCCATCAACTAAAGCCAATCCTGCCGCACAAATACACGCAGCAATAGATGACCCACCATCTTCCATTATCGTTAAAAATATCTCCAGAAGGCATTTTGGAAACTTTTCCTGTTACAAGAATGTTTCATTGATTGATTTGACACAAACCCACATTTTACAAACAACTGCTCTCTTAACTGTTAATTAAAAATTACCAAAATAACAACGGCTTCCATACATTCCTTAATTAAAATCACATCTTTCTCTGACATTTTCCCTCCAACAAGCTGAACATCAACAGAAATTATTCCAGTTGTACTGCAAAGAATGAAAGTAAAACCAACATCAACAAACTTAAAAGGCCCAATTTCCGTTACAGATTTGATTGTTTTTACTTAATTTCTACCTAAAATCTAATTTTTTTGGAAGGTCCTTTGGTCCACTGACAATACAAAGTACTTTTGTGGTGCCCATTTCAATGTAGGAAGACCCCTTCGCTCCATCTCTCACTCCTGTTTGCACATCTGGAAAATTAAAACTACTGTTAAAATCCCAAACAACAAACAATTAACTGATCATCGTGAACAGTAGAAACTAAAAACAAGAGTAATTACAAATTGGTCGAATGTCCTTAGAATTCCTAGAGTCCTGCCTCTTTCCAGTTGTCGGATTCACTAAAGGGAGCTTGGGAAACAATGCCTCTGACTTCGTCAGACCTTTCAGTTTTTCAAAGTCTTCAGTGGACGAAGTGTCCATTTGGCTCGCTTCCCCAGACATTTTGTTTCTCAATTTGGCAAACTTTCGAAATTAACCATGAACTCAACAAATGCTTTAATTTTCTAATTTGCAATATTTCGTTTCACCGAGATTTCTGATGATGTGTGTGCATGTGCGTTTGTTTCACAATGCTAGAGTGCGATACATGAATCTGAAGTGATTCGCGGCATTCATTTTGGTCTATGTGCAACAAGCTTCGCTGTAGGTTTCATAAATGTAATTGACCGATGCGATCCAAAAGTTGAAAGTGAGCATTTCCAGTTGTCCAACTTGGAATTTCCAACTTTCACCAATTATCATAATTTACTATGCATAAAAGCATCATATGAACGTTAACGACTAAAAACTCATAATGCCCCTTTTAATAGACATTATTAATTATGCAGGATTATTGGAGTTGCAACCTAACTTTTTCTTATAATGTATAAAGTAAGCAGGACTTGAGAGAAATAAACGTTTACAGTGAACTTTCTGTAATTTTCTCTAGAAAAAATTTACTGATGAAGGCTTTATTACATTTTTAAATAATTTCAATTTTCAATCCATTCCAAATCGAAATTCTGCAATTAAATGTTTCAAAAATCATGTCCGAATATTGGGCTTAACAAAATATAATCACTACAATTAAACTTTCAGCAGCCCTTCGTGTTGGCTGTCGTGTAGTCTTGGGAGAATGAGAATGGGACGCAGCAGTGACGGAGGCATCCGTATCTTCACCGCTTTCCTCGAAACGACTCGCCGCTTTCAAGATACGAGTGGAACTTCCTTCCGCAGCAGTGTTGGAGTTGTTGTCGGTATTGGCATTGAATACTGTCTCGGTAATTGATTCCTGTCGTTGTCGTTCCTTCTTTTGGATCTCCACTGGTACAGTGACAGTGACTGAGGACTGATGATTGCCACGCAGGATTTTCCATGACATAATGGCACCGTCAATGTAGAGCCGGTAGAGAGTTATCATGGCACAGGTACCCATAAATTTCTTACATATTATGATCCACTTCTGCGTCATGGATTCCCAGGTCCAGTTGTCGCGTCCAGTTAAATCTTCAGGCACCTCTGGGTGAGTTTCACCGACGGGAAGCATGTTGGTGACCACGAGCAGTAACAGAAAGGCAAGGTTCTGGTAAATCCGGTGGACCAGTTGAGTCCGAGTTTCATCTTTCATGGGATTGTACAGTCCGACGGCATCCAGTAAAGCGGAGAAGAATCCGAGCACATGACTTTCATACATTTTGAAAAGGGAAATGGCAGCCAGAAAACCAAGCGGAACTATCAGACAAGAAATAAGTTGCATAACGTTATTCATATAATTGCATATTATTCGTCTTCCATTCGGATGATACGAATGTATCCTTATTGTAGTAGGGTCAGAATCTACTACTATTATCTTACTTAGAAGAAGTGCGGCAGATCCTTGATTGTCTTGTATGATGGGTAAAATCGGTCCTTCGACAAGCGTGGCAAGTAGAGCAATCAAAATGACTAAGGCCAGTTCCTGAAACCATGTTCGAAAGACGGTGGAGATGTCCCAGTCCAAGCTTCCGATTCGATAACTGAAATAAAATTGGAAGCATTGTGAGACCTTCCTCAGTGGAAGACTCTGAAACTTCAAACTTTCCGGCCATTTGTCTTACAGATAAATTGAGGGTGGCAGCAATAGCGAATACGGACTTGAGCTATCTTAACAATTTGTTTCTGAATGTTTTAGAAAAATTGGGACTCATCTTTGAAAGTCTTTTATGCTTAAAAGCATAATAATTAATCGATTCGAGTCAATTGTAAAACATTTCTCGTGACAACCGCAGGTTTCCATGTGAAGTTTGTACATTTTCGGGTTCTGACAACCATCCCATCAATCCCATGACATTTCCTTTTTTCCTCCTCCCTGTAACTGGCAATAGGTGGTTAGTTACATCAGAATCACCAGACGTGGTTGCATAAATTACAAATCACATAGTAGCTTTTAAAAACAAATGCTTATGTAAAAAACCGCAACAATTATTGCATTTTAACATGAATTCTAATCAGTGATTGTCGTCGTGAGCATCAACTCCCAATAACTTGTTTCCCACGTTCTGTCCCAAGTTATGCAATCGTCGATGATAAATATATGAGATACGAGATGAATGATGATCATTTTATTTTAAATCAATCGTTCCTTGTAAATATTTTTCCTTGTTTTACATCCGTTCTAACAATAATAAACGCATTTATTCTTACTTATCACTAGCCTCGTAAAGTACAGATATCGAGGTAATGCAGTACAGACAGAGTATAGAAAGTGGAAATACAAGAATCATCAAGTAACGTAACAATGTAGAATGTGGAGACGTATCAGCACTGATCATATAAATTTTTAAACACATTCTAATGGGCTATTAGCCTCATTATTGGCAAATTATCTCGGTCGGTGTTGTTTTTTCTGTCAAATTGTATTTGGCGAACG